>OMLI01004699.1:4524-16029 GCA_900302605.1 Rondeletia loricata
ACACACACACACACACACACACACACACACACACACACACACACACACACACACACACACACACACACACAGAGCTGAGTCGGCCTTACAGCCACTCTCATAAAAAAAAAATATTACATTAAAAAAACCACCGTATCTGTGGGCAGTTATAGGCAGCCATAGCTCTATAACATGTGATAGCCATTAGACTTATTGTAGCCATCACTCTCTCTCCTTTCCCAGCTCTTGCAGAAGCAGCAATCAGCCACGATGGCTCGTCGAGCAGGCCGAGCCCTTAATGGCGAGCTCTGCTCCACCTCACCTAGATTAGCTTGGAAGGGGCAGACAAAGAGAGTCCCGGGCGATAGAATTATTAAAAATATAAAATGGGTGCAGAGGAATTTACAGTGGCTTTTAATGGGAGCTGCCCAGGCCTCTCTGTTCTCGGCTCCTTGCTTTTAGAGAGTGCGTGTTGTAAAGATGTCACATCTCCAGCAGAGATGGCCCTTACAAACAGCTTCACTTACTGGGGTCGGGGTAGTGACAAGAGGCAGAGCAAAGCGCTTTATAACAGCCTTGTAATTCACAGTCTCCTAATTTATTTGCTTAAGGATAAACTCGGCTGCTTTGAAAACAGGTAAAGATATGCAGACAAAGCCAAAGGAAAACCATACGACACAAATTGTCATGATTTTCTCACTCGTGCTCGTCGCTCAGAGTAAGTGACCATATTGTTTGTTCTGGGCTCTAAAAATTGAGCCTAAATGTGATGTTGCATTCATTTACCCAGGAACACCAGCTGTCCAAACAACATACTGTGTGCTTGCCTGCTTACTCTTCTATTTAGGTGTGTACTTAGCCTCCTCTGCTGCCCACTACACTGTCCTTTCACTACGCCAGCTTTGTTCTACCTGTGTGGCTGGGGAGGTGAATTCTTTCCATAACATGCGGAGAGGGACGCTGTTTTCCTCGATCTGACTGTGACTCATTAGCAGGTACATGTGAACCAGAAGCGTCGGGTCACTCGATGCCGCAACACCATTCTCGGCATGCTGCTGTTGCTTTTGGCACTTTGTACAAACACACAGTATTGCACAAAACAGGCTTTTGACTGACGAAGCATTGTGTAGCAGAAGTAACGTGTCTGGGCCTTACATCAGAACCGTCCATTTCTCATATCAAGCCTCTCGTTTGCATAAGGACATGATATCAACCTGAGTCACAGCAACATGAAACATTTGCTGGAGGGTAAACTAGATTTATTGACAGTATTTGCATGTTTTAGAATCAAGATATAGAATTGTAAGGCTCCTTTAGATCTGTTTGCGTACGCATGCACACAGCCATATACGCTAAACTGTATCTCACCGGTTGGCTAATCTGTAAAACACACAGCCACTGGAATGAGATCATTTGAATAACGACTTAAGGGTTAGGATTTCTTTGTGCAGCTGACAGTGTGTAGATATGCCTGGGTGTCTCTCTGGCCAGGGCCTTGTCTGAGGAGCTGCGCATTCCAGCACATAGCAGCTCATGCTGCCATAGAAATAAAGTGGCCATGCTTATTTTGACCAAAGCGGACGTGTGGGATAGATGATCCTGGAAACGTATTTTCACACCTACAGTACAGTTCTATTCAGCAACTCCTACTGTGTGTGTTCTCTTTGTAATGTAGGGCAGGTGCATACATACACTAGCACGTCTCCGCTACCATCTTGCCATTCGCTACGCCAAGAGCGATCGGCTCGTCTCGTTCGTCCCCGGTGAACTCCCGGGCAGCCGGTGCGGCGCTTCAGTGCAGGAAACAAGCAGAACCCTGTGGCCACAGCGCTGTGATGAAGAAGGCACCTTTGGGCCATTAGTGGTGTACACATCTCCCGGTAATGTGTTTTACTTTTACCTGCTGGGAGTTTAATTAAAAAACAAAGAGCCTCAATTTAAAGGCCATTATTATGCTAATGTGGTGAGCGCGGGGTGGTGATTAAGCAGCTTTTAGAGCTGACTGGAGCCGGCCCTGGGGACCAGGAGGATGGCACTTTCTATTTGGCTTCATTACTTTCCATGAATCTATGCTCCAAAGAGAAATGCTGATACTATGAAACCAGGTCAGTTACTGACATCCTTTATGCACACAGCATTATTGTACTATTCAATACTGACTGTTTAGGAAGGTTGGTTTTAATGTCCTTTTCATATAGACATGACATCCAGAAATACTTTTTAAAAATGAATTAGAAATGTTATTGTATCTACTTTTACCTCTGCCCCTCTGCAAGCAATTAGACACTGTATCAGCTAATTCCAGGTTGCTATTTTTAGAGCAGTGTGGTCAACACGCAGTGTCTGCTGTATCTAGAGGACAGCAGGGCCGTACATAGCAGAGTAATTTCCATAATGTTGAGATGAAGTTGAAAAGGTTTGTGTGTAGTGAAACATCTGGGCATCAAATGTTTTCCTATTAGCTTGCATCCACACTGACTGAAGCTTGATACTGTTGCTCAGAGCCAATTTCACATAAGGTGTGTCTTAGGGAGCGGAGAAGTGGCTGTTAAACAGTTGAGGACATCTGCTGCCTCTTTGGTTTCCAGAAAACAAGCAGATCTTGGAATTATAAGGTTCCACCTGAAAATTAGGACAAAATTTGCTCCTCATGTAATGTAGTTCTATAAACAGCTCTACATGTGGCTGTTTATATTATATTTCTGAAAATAGTTACGTGCATGGGTAAAACTATCTCAAAACTACTCTGAAAGCAGACGAAACCGTCAGATCTCAAGCTCACGAGTTTGGACTGTAGCTCTAGCTGTAGAGGAAAGACAGAGCAGAGACGTAGCCAGTAAATCAGGAAGTATGGAGCACGCACGCTTGACCGATTGCTCCCCGTGCCCTTCGTTCTGCCCGGAGGCCTTCGCCTGACCTGCCTCGTAGGCCTCATCTCTCACCTCAGCATGAGTGGCATGGCCACAGGTTTCCTGCCCGAACACGAGAGCCCATCTTCAAAGTAATAGCTTACAGCTGCTCCATGGATAATCCTCATCCCCTCTGTCTTTGAAGGGATGCGGTGACATAATAGCCCAGGCTATTCTTCCCTAAATTGTTATGGTATTTCTCTGAGTGTCGTTCAATAGCAAAGGGGAGAAGGTGAGACTGTTGCACGTGTTGCTAAATGTAGCATGATTATCAAGCGCCGTAAGCATCTCCATACACCCCCCTCCCCTTCCCTTCCCCCGCTCCCATTCTTCTGGGTCTCTCTTTTATCCCACCCAGTCTTCCTGATCCTTATCACTATGGCAGAAGCATTAAATGTAATGTCTGCAGAGGGGAAATCATTGGCAACATGTGGTGAAAGCTTAAGATGTTGTCACACTTTAAGTTGCCTATAATCTGTTCAAAGGGAGAGTGCATACTTCTCCAAAGTGCCTTGAAAGAGGCGAATGAGAGAAGAGGAACAGGAGAGGGACAGAAGTCTCTCAGCTGCACTTGGCTCGGCTGAAGTGTTCATCAGACAAAATAAGTCCCGGTCCAATAGCTTTGTCTTCTTCATAATGCTCTTTTTGTCTGTTTTTTATTTATTTTTTATTTTGCTACACTACTAAAAACACATCAGTCCGAGGTCTTACGAGCCTCAACGGCGTGATGGGATCTGTCAAGGAGAGCGAGAGAGAACCATCGATAATGTAGAAGGAACAGACGAGGGATTATGTGGATGTAGGATTAAAACGAAGGACATAATGATTTCCTTGGGCGAAAGGTATGTGCTGAGACGGGCTCTTTTTTCATTTATGAGTCTAGTTCTGGGGAGGCCTGGGTAAATATTGACACCTCTCTGCTTGAGATGCGGTCATTGATCCACACGGGAGGGTCTCATCACTTGATCTGTGCGCTCAGGTGTGGGAGGAGAAGAGCGAGAGCTGGGACATGAGTTTCATCCTGGTGGTCTCTCTCTCTCTCTCTCTCTCTCTCTCTCTCTGTCTGTCCCTGTCCTTTATAAACAGACAAGCATAGGTGCTGATCTCCCCAATGTTGACCCGCTCCTGCGTCAGTGGGAGTCATATTACCCAAGCAGTTGAAATGCTGAGGGCCGGAAAGTGGATTTGAAGTGGATACAAGTCTTCGTGTGATGGGTCACTGGGATCAAGTAGAAAAACAGGGGCAGAGACTGGTATACGATCACCTAAATCACATTAAGTCAGTTTCCAGTCACAACTACAGCTCCTTCAACTCGTCTCTAATATCCCAGTAGACTTTTTTCAGAGAGCTTACACAACATTCTAGTCTCCTTTTCAGCTCATGTCATGCCTGGAGTCAGGAGAGCCCCTGTTGTTGATATGTTTATTACATGGGATTTATATATATATAAATGCATAATCATCATTTACACCTTCTCCCCTGTCTGCTGTTGGCATGCTGGCCCAATGGCCTGGGCCTCAATCCACTAATCAGGTAATGTTGGGGAGGTTGAATGGCGTGCCTCCCCCTGGTCAGCCTTCACTGCTCACACAGTGGTGTTGTTTTAAAGAGCATTCTTTAGCAGCTGAACTTGGAAAGGTATTAAAGTGGGATTAGGCTCCTCCACAATCCACTGCTTGTGTCATTCAGGGAGTTGTGTTCTCCTCTCCCCACTGCCACCTCCCCACTCCTCCTCTGTTTGATTGTGGCTAGCCGCGGGAGTGGGACTGACTGTGCCTTTCAAAGGAGAGGGGTAGGGTTAAATCCCTAGTCCACTGCTCCCTGCTAATTCTCCTTGTTCCTTAGAGAAGGATTTACTTCTGCTGCCAGCTTCTCAAAGGCCCTCTCTGCCCATCCGAGAAGTCGCCGTTGCCTTCCTGTGGAGGTGTGGTTGCCATAGAAGGGGCGTCATGCATGGCTATTCCATCTGAACCCCACTGAGAATGGGGACCAGGGACTGAAAACAGGCAGAAAGTCCGGATTAGACCAGAGGACAAAGCAGGACAGGAAGATTCCAGAAGGGACGAATGGGAATTACAGCAGCAAAAATAATGCAAAGTGACAGAGAGGGGAAATAGAAAAATAATGGCTTACAAGATTAGACTCGGCAAGGAAAAGGAAGAAAGGAAAGAGGGCTGAATGAGAATGTTTTCATCTGGATGAGAAGATTTGAGAGAGCGGTTGTAGGTGAATGCGGAATCCTGGACACATCAAAACCTTGCTAACAAGTCATTTCCTCAGCTTTTCTGTCTCTTTCTTAGGCTAAGCCGCCAATCATTAGCTAAACATTAGAGTTAGAGCTGGGAACTAGTCTTGACAGATTCATCACCCTTTCCCCAATCCCAGCATGCTAATCCTTTAGAAAATTTGGAAACAATTGTGGTTGTTGAATCTTCCGTTTATCTTTAGAGTTATGAGTCGATGTGAGAATTTTTTTTCTGAATGTTATTAATTGTTTTTCAGTGACTAAAGTTGGTGAATTGTTTAGAAGATCAATCCAGGTTGGCCACGTAAACAAGAGTCCTGCTTGTTTGAGAAACAAGCCAACATTTCTTTTTCAAGGGATTATCCTTGAGGTTTTTCCATAGCTGAATAATAATCTTCTTAGCTTATTGTAATAAACGAAAGATTAAAGGATTTTATGAACGCTGCGAGTGCCAGTTTTGATATCTCTGTTATGTTGCTGTTGCATGATAGTTAAAAAGAAAATAAGACACTACAACTGTTTGATGTGTCAGTTATTAGCTCTTGATTATAAGGGATGAACACTATCTAAACAAGTGAACTAATCTATCAGTTGTTGTGATGTAATTAAGATAGCGAATGGGAAATTTAACATTGAAATTGGACTTATACCCATGCTTTGCTCATACTGGTCTGATGGGCAGTAGCAAAGCAATTATGTTAGAAAGCTGTACGGACAGCAACAAAAACCACACTATCTCGTTTCCACCATGCATACAGCTGCTGTACTGAGCTCGCTGCCATACACACATGCACATGCACTTGCACGTGTGAACACACACATGCACACACACACACACACACACCGTATCAGTACTCAATCAGCACCTACATTGATATTACCATAACAAAACCATCCTTTGGTTTCCCTCCAGTCATATTTACACATTATATTCATCACTATCGCTCATCCCTGTCCTGCACCAGCAGATGATGTCAATTGCTGCTCTCTCTGCCTCCCTGCCTTGCACAATGAAATAGATGTTCACCACAAATAGATAGGCGGCTGCCAGCTGTCTTCCAGACCAGGGCAAACAAAGAGGCCACTAATAAATCCAGCTTTACGGCTGGACAAGATCAACCTCACTCCCTGCCTTCTTGCTCCGTTTAATGTGGCTTCTTATGAACAACAGAGAAGGAATTAAATGCCTCTCAGCCACCAATAAAACAATGCAAACATCTTCCTCAAAGGATATAAAAGAAGATGGAGGTGTTGTCTGGGAAATGGTGATAGAGGTGGCGTTGCACCATAGAGAAGACAGAGGCATAATATTAGACTGTAAGATGAGATATGAACAGACCACAAGGCAGCCCAGTAGTAAGCAATGAATCATCATCAGCACTCACAGATATGCTATCAGATGGGTGTAGAATATTGTGGATATGAAAGAACTGGTAAGCAGAGGACTTGATTGGGATCATCAGGGTTTGGCTGAATCTCAACGTGTTCATTGCACCAGAACAAAAGTGATCCAGCCTCTTTTTCAGATTAGTGAGAGGGTTTGGGTGGGGCTGGGTCCACCCTAGACATTTTAACAGATGAGCTACTGTCAAAGGAATCACCTCCTTGGCTGCCCACAGGATCAGCCGGCCAACTTGACCCCTCGATGGGCAAGTCAAGCAAGGCTATGGGACGAAACGACTAAGCCACACACCTAGTCTAACTTGTATTACCCCCTTGTTCTGTAGGTTGTTTGCGACCAAGTGCAGTGGATGCATGGAGAAGATCGCCCCCACAGAGTTTGTGATGCGCGCTCTGGAGTGCGTCTACCACCTGAACTGCTTCTGCTGCTGCGTGTGCGACCGCCAGCTGAGGAAAGGGGACGAGTTTGTCCTGAAGGAGGGTCAGCTGCTGTGCAAGATCGACTACGAGAGGGAGAAGGACCTGCTCAGCTCGGTTAGCCCGGATGACTCAGACTCAGGTGAGCTCTCCGCACTCTCTCACACAGGAATGAGAACAACACTGTGGTGCTATCATGGTGTGGCACCAGAGTGTTGCATTCTGTATGCTGTATTACCGTTACAGTGGTAGCCACCATAGAAGTCCTCCATAATGGATCTATACTGAATCGATCTGATTAGTACGAGTGATATTAGAAGAGGCATATTGTTACACACAACATGTGCATGTCATTCAACTGGTTGCCAGATCATTCCATGGGCAATAGTGGAGGAGTATCTCGCTCTTGCATGCAGTGCAGGCAGTAAAAAGTGGGACTTCTAAGATGGCTACATCTGTAGCTTTTTGGTGGCTGATTTTGCAGTATTCTAATTTGGGCCGGGAGCGTAGGTTTGTGATATACAGTAGGAAGTGGGAACAGGACGAAGCCAAGCCACCCTGTATTAATGACTGTCCATGCGTGGGCAGGATCTGGTGCTGGAAAGAATTAAATCACTGTATCATGGTGAGTGACAGAGGGATTTGGGGCCGTTCTGCAGAAAGCCAAGCTGCACCTCCACTCTTATCAGCTCTAGTGTTCCTCGCCTATAGCCTCCACACACAATGAGGCATCTCGCCAAGCCCCACTGTTCACTACCATCTGGCTCACATTTAAACATGCACAAAAGCAGGAAATTTGTCAGATACATCTGTGCCTGTGTCAACTTTTGTCAACTTATGGGAATATTTGCTTTGCTTCCTCGTTTGGTTGTGTCCCAGTGTATCACAGAGGCATGTCTTTGTGCATGGCTCCAAAATTCAAGATGGAGAAAATGTTGACATGAACAGAGGTTAACCTCGACATGTGGCAGATGAAATGTAGGTTTTCAGTGGAGAAATGTAGAGACATATCAGAACCAGATGACACGAGACACTGAGCCATCATGTAAGCCTCTCCTCGCAGGCACTAGACCCCCACATCATTAGGCTTCATTAACAGTGCTGCTGGTTCTGATTTGGGAATGCTTGTTTTCAGTCTCGCAGACCTCACATTTAAGGATAATTACTGTTTTTGTATTTATTTGTTGATGTTTAGATGGCCCTTTGGCCTGAGAGAAGTCTTAGAACCAGGTGAAATGCATGCGTCGCTAATGTAAACCTTAGAGACATATTCCATAATTATTTGTCAAATCACATGAAATCACCACAAATCAGTTTATAACATTTTAAATGAGGATGAGGAAGTAGCTGACCCTATAATTCATTCATTTACCATTAATGGTGGCAACAGTTTGCTGACATTTGTTTGGCTATTACCAGAAAACCAACAATATATTCAAGTTTCTCATTATTTTTATACTGCTCAAGAAATTCATGAACATCACATAAAATATGATAATTATTCTTTAAGTAATGAATTGCTGTGGGACAGTATTGAATATGTAGTTATTTTCTGTGATAGCTGCAAACACATTGTGATTTTAATGTAAAAACTAAACTCAGAGGCATTCCTCCTGTAACATATCTCAGAAATCTAATAAAGCCAAGTTATTATTTAGTTTTAATGGCACATCGTAGGATAGAGACACACAAATTAAACAGATTTTACTACCCAAAACTGTAATATCCTGCTATCGACAGTAAAAATGCAGCAATCCATATAGAAGTTGTCACTATTTTGAGGTCTGAAATAGAGCAAAATATCAAATTTTCTTGCAGTGTCATGGGAGATGCATTTCCCATATGTACTTGTGTTGCCTTTTCATGTTGTGCTAGATACAGTATTCTTATCAAAGATTGATTTAGTGTAAATCAGCCAAAGCTGAGCGCAATAAATTATAAGTGACACAATGTCCAGTTCAATGACAAATGTGCATATTTCATTGTAATCTCCTAGCAAAAGCTACAGACTTCTGTAAGTCTAATCGTGCATGTGGCCTATTCTTTTTGTAACAAATTGATAACAAAGTATTAAAAACACATGTGTCTCCTTTGATTATGCTCTTGTGGTGTCTGAATCTCTTGGAATAGGGAAGAACAAAAATATATTTATCAGCAGACTGTCACTGACTAAAGGGGTGTAGTCAGTTCAAACCCATGCTGATGCAGTAGAAAAATGACTCTTTCTGCAGAGAAAAGTGACGATGAGGAGTTGGACATCAAGCCAGAGAAAGGCGTAGGAGGCCAGGGGAAGGGGGATGATGGGAAGGATCCCAGGAGGCCCAAAAGACCACGCACCATCCTGACCACTCAGCAGAGACGGGCCTTCAAAGCCTCCTTTGAGGTGTCCTCCAAACCCTGCAGGAAGGTGAGTCTAACCTTAGATTATATGGTATGTCAAAGTGTGGACTTATTCAGAGGACAGGCAACAACACATTTTACGCATTTCCTTGACATACATCTGCTCTTAACACTGAATCTTATGATATCCCCTGGTCTGTGTTGGGCATGGACACATGGAGATTTAAATGCACACCACGAGCCCTACAGTAGTTTCACAAATAAAATTCTCAAATTCAAAAAACTCTCCCCCACCTCAGAGTTGTGCTTTGAAGTGGCAAGCAGCATTCTGGTCTGTGTTAACTGAGGTAGTGGTGTAACGCAGTCCGCCTGCACCAAATGACATACTGAGAGAGGAGAACTGCCTCCATAGCCTAGGCCCTAAAAACATGCGCTGCACCCGGTCCAAGGCTTTGAAGAGGCAATAACCAAGAGGTCCAAAAAGACCACTGCATTAATTCAACATTCATTGAAATCAAAGCAAATGAAAGAGGCAAAGTGCCCATTTGGAAATGTGCCAGTTATATAAAGGACACAAACTATTTCAATGTGCTGTGAAGTATTTTGTTTTCTTGTGTGATGCTGGAAGACTTCTGTCTTGGTGGTTGCAGGTGAGGGAGACGCTGGCTGCAGAGACAGGACTCAGTGTCCGGGTGGTGCAGGTGTGGTTCCAGAACCAGAGAGCTAAGGTGAGAGCGCTTAACACAGCACTTATGAATTACTTCTGTTTCTATTTAGCCATTTGTGTCAAGACACAACAGCCTAGTTCCATCTTGGATTTGCAGGAAAGGAATCCAACTAATAAATCACCACAACTATGTGTGTTAAACTTATCGCTGCATTCCTTTCACAAAAGTAAAGTTAAAGTGCAAGGGGCTGCAAATCTACCTCACTCGTACGTTGTCTGCAACCTCCTCTTTTCCGATTATTATCTTTGAAAACCTTTGATATTTGACGATGAAGTGCACTCAGATACAGTTTTATGCAGTTCATTCAAGGGTGAATAGCGAGGAGCATCCTTTTTAAATTAAACAGAGTGCATGTTAGTTTTGGGAGTTCCTCACAACTTTGACTCCTTCCTTTCAGATGAAGAAGTTGGCAAGAAGACAGCAGCAACAACAAGAACAACAGAATTCTCAAAGACTTGGCCAAGGTATGATACGTACCCTGCAGAGACTATAGAGGACCATTGTCACAATGCTGTTTCTCAGTGCAATTATTTTAGTAGCTATATATATATATATATATGTTCTTTTTCACATTTTTCTCATTCACATTTTTAAAATTTTAAGTATACTAGTCTTCAGTACTTCAGGGTGAAATGTCTGTATGAGGCCAATCAGATGCTGTAAATGATTAGATCTGTCATTCACTATACAGTAAACAGTGAATAATAGATCAGAAGTATGCCACTGTGTAAACAAGAACACTTCACATCAAAAGTATGAGTTGGAAAACTTCTGGGAGCCAAACAGAATGAATGGCAGACATCGTTTCACAAGAGCCTCACCACTGCAAAGGAGAGTGCAGGGGGTTGGGCTCCAGTGACGAAGCCACAAGGGCTGTGTGTCCCACTCACCACTCACTTAGCCAAGAGCAGTGTTTTTCAAGGGAATTGTGGGAGAATCGCGCTAAGCCACAGTAAAGAGTAGGTTGCCATGGAAATACTAATAGACACACAGGGGCAACCCAGGTACTCGGAGGGTACAGCTAACTCACAAACACCAGTCTCGCTTTACCCCTGTTGGCATTACAAAGTTATTAATTCGTACCTGTTTGCAGTCTGCCGACAGCTGAGACAGCCAGATATTTAAAAGTCAACATGGCTAACATGATGACAGTCAATTTAGATTGTGACGATCTAAAATTACCTGGTTTGGATGAGAATCTACAAGCAAGGGACAAGTCTGTACATTCTGCAGACTCATCCCACTCGTCCATCGCTGAATAATACAAGTTTCGCATTTTCTGTAACGTTTTTTTCCCCACTTGATGCAGAGGTGATGTCCAATCGGATGGAGGGGATGATGAACTCCTTCACGCCACTGGCTCCGCCACAGCAGCAGCTGGTCGCCATGGATCAGAATGGTTACAGCACAGACCCGTTCCAACAGGGGCTCACCCCCCCACAGATGCCCGGGGACCACATGAACCCATATGGTGAGCATTCAACC
>OMLI01004728.1:4361-14921 GCA_900302605.1 Rondeletia loricata
TAGGTTTTCTCTCTATTCCCTCTGCCTTTTACTTTACCCCCTACATTCCAGTTCATCTTGTCCCTTCACTGGCCTGCATCCACCCAGAGAGGGGACCAGAAGTGCCAACAGATAATCACTGAAATATGCCAAGACCAGCTCTAAGCACAAGAGGACCAACTGTGCACTGACAAAAAAGAGCTGCAAGGCCTCAAACATTCCAATATGGGGTGGGTTACACACATTGGGAATAAAGCACTATTTACTTCTGATAGTTTTCAGACTATGGTTTCATTCAAAAGATTTACTTTCTGGTTTCTTCCAAATTATATTAATATTTTAATAATTATATATATATATATATCATATATAATATAAGATGTTTAGGACATATATAAGGTTATAATAGAGGACTATTAAGTGGAGGTATTGTACTTGAAAGATTGTCCCTGTCTGTCTTTATGTCTTTGTGTCTACCCAGTAACAGAGCACACTGCCTGACACCCTTAATGCCTTCTGTCTTGTTGACCCTAGTATGTCTGTCTCATATATAGCTACTGTATAGAGATGAATCTGATGAGGGCAAGCCTTCAAGCACTGTGATTCATCAGAACATATGTGTGAGAAAGAGCATAAGTGAGTGTGAATGTATGTGTATATGTGCACTTGGGCACGTGTGGAGCCCGTACTGTATGAGTGTGTGTGGAAGATGTTCTAGTGTTGACCTCATGTAGCCGCCAGTGTTGCCTGTTACCTGCAAATGTAATCACAGAAAGCCATCACAAGCAAAGGACAGAATTTTCTAAGTGTCTTTTACTTGTGGGAGGATGTGAATTATGTCTTATGAGGGTTGTTTTCATCTTCCTTGTCTTATTGTAAACATTCCATGGCTAGCCAGGCCCACTGGTTGTGCGAGTGTGTGAGTGTGTGCCTGATAGAGTGGTAGACTATTGAGATCTGTCTAATAGTAGTAGAAGAAAAAACAGCCACGTCCTCTCATTAAAAATAGCTAGCCAATGGAATCAATACCTCCCAGTACAGAGGTGATAGAAAAATCTCTAGAGACCCTATGTTGCCATAGCAACATCAATCTGAGTTAAAATGTCTAGGTGGGTTACAAACCCACACGCCCCACCAAGGTCTCTCGTTCCCCTTCATCCCAGGGAAAGCATAAATCACAAATGATCTACCATCCAAGATCCCTAATGATTCAGCTGATCTAGAAAGCAGAGAACACAAGACCTCTCCTAAAGGGCTGCAGATCCAGACCGCACCCGGCCTGGCTCTGTAAATTAAAGAGGGTCTAGCCTGCTTACTGTAATTAGTGTAGATTATATGGAATATGATTTAGAAGCACAGGGTCTTTACTGTACCCATTATAACATATTTATACAATGGGGGTTTTGTTGGACAGTAGTTCAGTAATCCATATTAAATCCATGGTTGGCTGTAAACAGTTACAGGAATGGCAGGCACCTCAGCTCTATACCACAACCTAAGGTTGTGGCCTGACCTCCACCCTTTATTGCAGGGATCTAAAACAGACTGGATGATGAGGCTTATATTTATCCAACAGTCAAAATTACCACTTAAAGCTAGAGTTACTTTCACTTGAAACTAGCTGTTTTGAATTGACTACTGGCTGTCCTAAGAAGAGACATGTCTCTCAGCCTAACTTCCATTTCCACTGAATGCGCTATTATTGTCCAGAAGGTTGATTTAACTATAAGGCGTTTGTATGCTTGTTAGGAACAAAAAATCTGAATATTAGGGAAAGAAAATGATCAAATGACTGAGGTCCTTGAGATTGGAACATTCATTCCAGAAAAAGAGTCAAAGTTCTTTATTGACCTGAAGTTCTGCTCCATTCTTTTCTATTTCTATGTAGCTGCCACTAATGAGAGCCTGTCCCCCAAAAGCACTTGATATGGTAGTAACTGGATATCTGAATTTTATAAGCACCCTATTCAACAAGGTGTAAGAACTGAACTCTATGCATCTAATCTATAACATTTATGTAGATCAGTCGTTTTTGAAGCAGTCTTATAATGTTTACATTGTGGATTCTTCTTCTTATCAGCACAAGTGTTTGTCTGATATGTTGTAAATGCTGTCTCTATTCAAATGGGCCAAATATCACAGCTGTAGTAGAGCTGATTAGAGAATGAACTTGTGTTTGTACAGCTTTTCAGCATAGATGAAAACTGGAACACAAAGATTGTTATTATTGGTCGTGGGCATTGTAAATAGCTCAGATGTACCAAACACTTGTCAGATTATATGAAGTGAAGTGTGCTGCTCTTTTGTTGACTTGAACTGTGCTCTAGGTGACTGGGTGGTTGGGAATTGAGTGTATGGGTGCCCATCTGGACATGTTGCTCTTACTGAAAGATAGGCTGGATGTGACTTCATCGAGGCCGTGTACACACTGGAGATGTACAGCTGATTTGTACAAACAATTAGTCCAACCGATTTGTACAAAACCGATATTGTTAAACGTTTATGCTTAAAGAAGCCAATTAAATAAAATGCCAGCTTCTGACTTCCATCATACTGAGCATACAAAATATAATGAATTGTCTAACTAAACTAACACTCAGCTGTGTCACTCCATGGTGTGTACAAGGTCTTGAAGGTCACTTCTGCACAGCCGAGGAAGACTGTAGATCACAGACTTTAATAACTTAACCACATACAGGTACGCAACTGTCACATAGCTGGTAATGCCACAAAAGATCTTTATTTATTGCTGTTGACAATGATACTTTAGTCGCGGAAATTCTTACTCCTTCAGAGGTTCAGTGTCTGTGCTGGGGTACTAGTGGTCATGTACACAGGCAGGCATGTGGAACAGGAACACACAGACGTTTAGGACACGGATATAGAAGCACAATGAAAAGCACACAGACACAAGCAGACAGACATGCATGTTCTGTCTAGCTGAACAGTCCACACAGACACAGACACATGCACAGTGATGCCGGTCCTGTGCTTTCAGAAACGGTGCATGATGGGAACAAAAACAAAAAAAGAATGACAAAAAAACCTTTCTTGTGCCAGCACGCATAATTATTTGATGTTATTTGCCAATTGTTGTCTTCTTTGATTTATTTTGATATTTCATTCTTGTTTTCTATTTTTCAGAAGTTTGTGAATATATAAATATGTATTACTGATGATGTGTAGTGGTACAAAGTACTCGCATGAGAGAATTTTTTTATACACAAGATGTTTCTAATTTTTTGTTTTTTTTATTCTGGTTGTTCTTATTGGGGGTTGAGGTTACTGGGACTGCAGTCTCTCTGTGTTTCTGCTTCCAATAAAATATGAAACAAGCTCCTCTCTTCATTTTGTTCCTTATTTGACACACACTACTGAGAAGTAGTTACACTTTTGCTATTGCTGAATACATAGTAGGCTATTTTTTCATTTGATCCAAATCTGTTCTCTTCTGTAATAAAATATTCTGTATTCCTTCTCTCCGTGAATTAGTGCCATTGCTGTAACAAACTCATCAGTGAGGTACCGGAGATGTAAATCTTCAACAACGTAACTTCTGACCTTCCAGAAGTCATGTATCTATCTATATAATCCACTGATAATTCATAAGTGAATTTACTCTACATCTGCACTCTCTTTGAATCAAATAGCGGCTACCACACTGAAAAAAGTAATTAAATTCTGGTAAGAGACAAAAGAAGTCCACTGCACCACCTGGAAGTCCAGTAAATTTCCAAGGACTGAATTCTCCATAGTTTGGAGATGAAATATGTTGAAACTCTAAAACTCTAAACTAGCCGCTGTACATTTCCTCCAAATCGTCCCAAGTGAAGTGAAGGGGCTGTGCATTAGCTGTCTGCCAGCCCTTAGGCTCGGTGTAGAAAGGAGATCTTGAGGGAGTCTGGGATGTCGAACTGGTCCGCGTGCAGGACAGGGGGAGGCAGGTAGGGGAATGTGACAGGGAACACTCGCCTCACGTCCATCAGGAGCTGTGGAGGCTGACCATCAGAACGGCCCTTGAGAAGCCCCTAGGAGAGCAAAGACAGAGACGGTTACATAGAGACACATGCATTCAATTTCACAACTACCAAACCTTACCGCTATAGCCAGTACCTGGACAGAGCGGATGAAATTCAGTGTGACTCTTTCTTCAAGGTCACTGTGAGGAGTGTAAAGGGTCAGAATCTTCACAATCTGTGGAACAAAATGACAGAGCAACAGACAGATAAAGAAACAGACATTGAGCCTTGTACACACTGGAGGTGCACAACTCATTTTTCTGCAATAGACAGAGAGACTCACCTGCTGGCTGGACAGGGCAGTGCAGGTCTGAATAATGGCCTGTGCATCTGCCTCTGTCTTTTTCCCCACCTGCAGCAGCTGAGCTGCCTGGATGAGTGGCTCCAATGTGGCCACAGCTCCACCTGCCTGCAGACCACGGCTACGCAGCCACTCCTCCAGCAGGCTCACGTTATATCTTGGGGAGAAACAGAAAGAGAGGGTGATTCGTAGAATGATGCTATGTGTGCACGTATGCACCTGCACATATGTCAGCCTGATCTCATGTCAAATTCATAGTTATAGTTACGAAAAGTAATGCATCCTAATTTCATATGATATTCTACGAACCGAGTGAAACAGCAAGTGGCTGAAACAGGCACTAGATTGACATTGAAATACTACAGTGGAAAGTACAGGTGAGGAGATCGAGGCGGTGAATAGGTGTATACATTTGCCTTCAACTCCGGATACCTGGGTTCAATTCCCAGTGCATGCAAAGAAGTTTTCTGCTGAGAGTGAATTTTTCATTTTCAGCAAAGGTTATTCTTATTTAACCAAGACCAAAACCTTACCATAACCTTAACTAAAGTTTTAATTGCCTAACCTTAACCAAAGTTGTTTTAGTTGCCTAACCTTAACCCTAATCTTAACTGAAGTTGTTGTAGCCCAGTGACAGGTTCACTGATCAGGTCATGCGTAAGGTATAGTACGAATCAGGCTGGCCATGTGTAAGTATAGTACGAGGGTCATCAAGGGTGCATAACGTTTTGTAAGATATCATACAAACAGTTGTATATATACAGTATTTATCTGTGTATGTCTGTCTACCGTATTTGCATGCCACGGCTCCAGCAGCACATGTCTTTCCTCAGCAGCAGGCTGTTGAGTGTGGAGGCAGAGATGAGGTAGGTGAGCTGGTGGAAGGCCTGCTCCATCAGTGTTGGGGGTAGAGCCTGATGGGACAGGGCAGTATGAAGGGCCCCCAGCTCCCTCAGCACTGAGGCCATAGTGGGAGCATCGCCTCCCACAGTCCTGGGGTCTGAGCCAGCTCGCTTCCTAGACCCTCCCAGCTTAACACCAGAACCAGACAGACCTGGGATGGTCTCG
The DNA here is from genome assembly GCA_900302605.1 of Rondeletia loricata. Classification (NCBI taxonomy): domain Eukaryota; kingdom Metazoa; phylum Chordata; class Actinopteri; order Beryciformes; family Rondeletiidae; genus Rondeletia; species Rondeletia loricata. The sequence continues at coordinate 9,729 of OMLI01004728.1, forward strand.
CTCTCCAATACGGCAGGGACTGGAGGAGAGGAGAACGAGAGGGAGGGGGAGGTGAGACAAGAAGAGCAGTGGAGGGGAGAGAAGAGTCAGCAGCAGCAGCATCAACAGCATAAAAAAAAAACCAATCATCCTCATCATTGTGGTACCTATGACGTTCTGTAGATGTGTCTCAGTGATGGAGAGGAGTTGCTGATAGGCCTGGATACAGAGGTCACTGAGGGCACGGATCAAGTCACTCAGGTCACAGGTCAATGGAACCAGTTCCTCTGAATCCAGGCTCCCAGCCTGAAAGGAATCAATCCAGTCATGCATTGTCGATAAAGTGGACTGGTATTGGGAATTCTGCTATGCTCAGTCACAGTGATCCATGAATGCTCCCCAACTACTCTTCAGTATGATTATAGTCTATTGATTCTATTCGTTAGCCGGCCCAGGAGCCAGCAGATTTTTTTGGCATGTGTACAAGGTCAGGGAAAAGTATTATATATGAGTCAGGCCCTGGTTTCTTAGCATTATGATCATCTTTGCACTATGATCATCTTTATCCATTGCCTTTTATGAGAACTAAGATGCTCTAAACAATAAGATGCAAATAATAAATGAATGTTCCTCCTACCTGTTTTGGGGAGTGCTGGGTCAACAGGTCATGCAACAGACAAGCGTTTTTCAGCCACAGAGCTGTCATATCTACATCGTTACTATGTTTCTGCATGGAAAGATAAGACGAGAAAAGGATATCTCATCACCTGGAGATCAATGCTGATGGTGTGGGAAAAAAAGAGTTCAATGTGGTTATGTGTGTGTATGGTATGTCTATGTGCAATATGTGTCTGATAACTGTGTTTGGGCTTTTTGTGATTTGCTTTTTCCTACTTAGGAGCCAGATTGTTGGGGTTTGACACATACATAGGACAAAGCATCAGTGCCAAAATGTTTAGACAATCATAGGAAAGTGTTTCAAAGCCAATTGTGTATACCTTTCTGTAAGTGACAACCTACCTGACACGATCTGACCTGCCCTGATGCGTTAAACCCCAACCATCTGGTACACCAAGCAGGTTAAACAGTGAGGTTACCTTCAGAGCTCCCTTCATCGCAGTGACAGTCGCACTACAGAGTGAGCGAGCACGAGTTCGGTCTCCGCTGCAGTCAGCCTGGAGCACACACAGGAACAGCACACTGGCAGCCAGACCAGGAGCTAGAGACAGGGCACTGTCCACACGAACGTCTGAACCACACACAGAGGGAGAAGCAAAGGGAGAGTGAACAAGGCCATATTTGCCAACTATTCTAGAGTTACCTATTGTAAAGGTGTATTCTTGTGAGTCAGTCGTAGAAATGCTGGGTCCCCTGACAAGATGTGGCACTGGGCCCGCCATCCCATAGAGGCGTTGCAGAAGCATTCATAATTCATTGATGGGCGGCTGTAGCTCAGTAGGTAGAGCAGTCGGCCAATGATCGAAGGATTGGCGGTTCGATTCCCGCTCCTGCTGAGTTTACATGCCGATGTGTCCTTGGGCAAGACACTTAACCCCTTATCCATCTAGCCTCGTGTGAATGTGTGTGAATGATCTTGGTGGTGGTCGGAGGGGCCGTTGGCGCAAATTAGCAGCCACGCTTCCGTCAGTCTGCCCCAGGGCAGCTGTGGCTACGGCTTACCACCACCGGTGTGAATGTGTATGAAAGAATAATGGTTTCTGTTAAGCGCTTTGAGCACTTGGAAAAGCGCTATATAAATCCAATCCATTATTATTATTATTATTTATAAAACCCAGTAGTGGCCATGTTGGGAGACCACCATGTAATTCCAGCACAACTGCCTAGTCCGACGTGCTGCTGTCAATACTGCAAACACCATGGTCAACTTTTCTTGTGTGGTTGGCTGTTCCAATAAGGGAGGAAAACAGCGGAGAATAAATCATTTTATAGACTTCCAAAAATCAAGGTGAGCTAGCTTAGCCAGCAAGATTGGTAACTAAGTCTATGGCATTATCGTGCCTATAACGTTACTTCCCTAAACTTTGACTACACTTTTTTCTTGACACTAATCAGATAACACTTTCTTATTTTAAACAGTGTGAAATGGGTGCCATAAAATCACTTATATTGACTGGTATAGAGCCAAGAAGTATAGTTTTTCATCAGTGGGCCTCTATAAAGACGAGGTGCTGGTTTTCCACTAACCTATTGCATCTGGCTTAGTACAGTATTGTCTGTCTGAATGGCTCCCTCTGAAATTATTGCCCCTTTTCCCCCCATTAACGGTCATACTAAACTGTACCAATATTGACAATGTACAGGAGAATATATAAGAAGTATAAAGTAAAGTATAAGTATTTGAGTAAAACCGAGTTCCCACCATGGCCCTGATGTAAATGACTTTTGTGCGACTTTTCTTATCTAAGTTGGCGTGCTTCCATGACCTAAATATTCAAGTTTATCCTTCCTGGTTTGTTAATGTTGCTCTAAGTGGGTAAACAGTTTCAACTACAGTTGGGCTTGCTGTGGAGAAAAACATCTGAAAACCACCATCTAATGCAATGAATGTGTGAAACAAGTTGGAAAATACATTCTGGTATATTCCTGTAATAATTTTTAATCATTTGTAAAACTCAGTGATTCCCTTACATCCCCAGAAAATTCCCAAGCTTTCTTTGTCTCTCAAAAATCCTTGATATTTCAGGAATTCCATGCAGTTGAAAGGCTGGTGAAAGAGAGGTAGATAAAGACGACTTAGGCAGACAGGGATCAGTCTCACCGGTGATAAGATTCTTGATGAGCTTGGCTTCGTCTCTCTTCCTGCATTCCAGCAAGCCAGTGACTGTCACTGGTTTAGGTTGGGACGGACAGGAGCCATCTGGGGTCAAAGCTGATGGTAGGACTGGACAGGGAAAACACCACAACACAGACAACACAACAGCAGAGCAAAGACAAGACTACACAGATGTAAGAGAGCGTACATATTCAACTGTAAGTTTAGTACTTTATATGTTGTACTCCCGGATGGAAGCAAAGGCCATAATGCATCCAAGTTTACACATTTTTAACCTGTTGAGTGAAAAAGCCCATGGATTAAAGGCACTTTAAACTTTTTTTCATTTTGAACTTTTGATCTAATGATTAGAGTTTTTTAAAATTATTATTTCCAGGTGTCAGGTGAAAACCTTGTATCTCCAAAATGTCAACTTTTCAGGGGCTAAGACAGACAGCCTTGTTTTTAGCTTGACCACAATGCATTTTTGAGTTGATCCAAAGCGGTTTTGGAAAGGTTTAATAAGCTCAAGGCTTGTAGAATTTTCTCAACCCATAGAGAACCATGTAATGCTTCAAGTGGTTAAAACATGAAAATCACCAGTCATATCTCACCTGCTTGTGCCAGGAGTCGTCTGAGTGTGACTGTGTTTCTGAGTTCCTTCAGCTCTCTCCTCAGTCTCACACACTCCTGCTCTCTAGCTTCTAGTAGCTCCTAGACACATTTGCATTTTACATTTAAGGCATTTAGCTAACTCTCAACCAGAGTGACTTACAATGAGTGCAACAGTAGAGAAAGCTTAATTTCCTAAATAACCAACATTACAAGCAGCCAATCGTAAGGATCACAAGAGTCAGAGCCATAGTGCCCTGACTGTATTACTATGACCCTATAATCACGTGAGAGAGAAGTGCTGGGAAAAGAAGTAACAAATAAAATAAGAGCTATATGGAGAAAGGTAGGAGGGATTTTGTGGGGGATGAGAACACATTAGAGTGAGTAGAGGAGGAAGATGTGGGAGAGGGGATATGATTCAGTGGGGGGAGGATGACTTGAGGTATACGCACACACATAAACACGTCATCATAGACACGCACAGATAGGGAACAAAAACTGTTGAAGCAGAGACCATTAGGGCTCGACCATTGTCCTAGAAAATCCTTCATCCATAGTCTTCTCATCGGTATCGCTCAGACTGCACCACAGATGACTGACGTATTAAGTCCATACCTGCTGCTGTGCATCAGAGGAAGGATCAGAGATCGTTCTGCCAAGCTGACACCTCAGAGCCTCCAGTTCCTCCTCCCACTGACTGCGCTGGCTACGCAGCTGGCTCTCCAGAAACCTGACAGAGAGAGACGGAGAGACAAAACAGGATGGAGCAAAAGCACTCAATATAAATCAATACTGTTGCACAAAATCAGTGGGTAGATTGAGTAGTGATAGACTGACTTGTTAGCCACTCGTACAGCATCGTAGGCGTGTGCCAGGTCCTCTCCTCTCATCTTCACTGCCGGGTCTTTGGCCACGTCCATCCTCTCCATCAATGGCTCCTATAAGTGCATACATGAACACAATGTGTTCCCTTCCACGTTGACACCAGGAAGGCTGGCCTGGCACACTTAGGGAGAGTTATGACAACATTACATTGCATTGCCTGACCTGGCTGAATAAAAACAGCCCTGCTCACAGACATACATTAAGCATGTACAATTATGAGGAGAAAAAAGGGAACATGACTATCCATAAAATGTTCTCTCAACCATCTTGGGCAATGCAATTTTATGATGACATAGGAACTCATTTCTCTAAAACAACAGAATATCCTGGAAAATGTTTTTTATTTATTTTATTTGTATATGTATTTTTCAGAATGTCAGATTTCGTGATATTCCCCTTTGAGCTTCTTTTTCGTTGTGATCCTACATTTTCTCACCATGGGCGTCTCGCAGCCCCAGACTGAGACTCTCCTCTCCGGGGTGGGAGAAGTCACACTGACCCTGCGGACCTCCTCTGGGGAAGGGAAGGCAGATGGGAGGGGAGAGGGGAAGACTGGGGGGATGGAGAGGGATGGCGAAGAGGGGGAGGGAGAGAGGGGCTCCAAGTTCAGACTCTGGGTGGAGTCAGTCCGTCTGTGGCCCTTGGGGCGCTGTCGTGGGAAAAGTTTGATCAGCATAGAAGAATGGAGTAGTCATAGGACAATAAGAAAGATTATCATTTGGGATTTACACCAAAACAGTATGTTTTGGAAAGTAAGCAGAATTGGGTTACTCCCTGTGTGTGTGTGTGTGTGTGTGTGTGTGTGTGTGTGTGTGTGTGTGCGTGCGTGCGTGCGTGCGTGCGTGCGTGTGTGTGTGTGTGTGTGTGTGTGTGTGTGTGTGTGTGTGTGTGTGTGTGTGTGTGTGTGTGTGTGTGTGTGTGTGTGCATGTGCCTCAGTGTG
>OMLI01004742.1:0-19002 GCA_900302605.1 Rondeletia loricata
TGAAAATGTATACAAACAGTGCATCATCTGATATACTTTAGGGTACAAATTGAGTCAAATACAGAATGCACTTTAATATTCCAATTCCTCTTTATTAGAAATGAAATGTCAAATCTCATAACAAAATATATCAAAATATATATCTGTTTTTAACACATTGTGTTTATCAAAACAAATCTCATAATTGAAATACCTGTTTTTAACACGTGTTTAACAAAACAAATCTCCTAATTGAAATACCTGTTTTTAACACATTGTGTTTAGGACTTTAAAGGAACTTCCTTCTGATAATAACATTAAATAATGAATATAGAGGGCTACATACATTCAAAACAGCAGCTTAGCTTAACAGTCAACATGCAACATCCCCATCAACTCCACAGCAAGGAGCATGTTCGCAGCATATATTAATAAAACATTCTTTTTTTAAACAATTCTTGCATTGTTATAAAGGGTGTAGCCTATTTATGCATTCGTTCAGTAGTATTTTATGTATTTTATTTGTAAAGAATCAGTTAAAAAAGCTCTGTAATTTGGATAATTAATTTAGACACAATAACTCAATATCATTATTTCTTCACTATATGATTCTATTGAAAGACGAACAATAATATTGAATTATTGCCCTGCCCTACTCTGTCTATTTGTTGTTGAACTAAATGTCCTAAAACTAGACTTTTCAAATTTTATTATTTGTTTGATAAATTAGATCATGCAATCAATTGATGTGAAAGCTGCACTCCATTTGAAAATACCCATACCTAATGCTGGGCAGTCTTACTTGGCCTCTTACCCAAAATACCCTCACTGTTTGTAATCTGCATGGCTAATATATATAGCTAACTGTAAACTGCTTTTTAGTGAATCATCCTCTCCCTGTGTTTTGCAGTATCACTGCAGCAGAGATGGCACCCTTTACTGAACAGCTACTCAACAACTTGTTCAAGGCACTGGCTCTTCCTGGTTCTTCAGAAAATGAATATATCATGAAAGGTAGATGCTTAAACCTGAGTGTCGGGTGAACCTCTCCTCTGTCCTCTAAATGCTCCCCAGTCAACGGCAGACCAACTCTGAAGTTCTTTTAATGAGCCACATTGGGTTTTTTTCTTCTTTTCTTTTGAAGCCATCATGCGCAGCTTCTCCCTCCTGCAGGAGGCCATTGTTCCCTACATTCCCACTCTGATTGGCCAGCTCACTCACAAGCTCCTCCTAGTCAGCAAGGTGACCCACACTTTGATACTATTTATAAATCTATGGATACAGATGCATGAACTGAGAAATGTGTGTGTTTATGGGCTACCCATGTCAACTATTCTCACATCTGTCACCCATTTTCAGAATCCCAGCAAGCCTCACTTTAACCACTACTTGTTTGAGGCCCTGTGCCTGTCCATCCGAATCACCTGCAAGGCCAACCCCACCACTGTCAGCAGCTTTGAGGAGGCCCTCTTCCCCGTCTTCACTGAGATCCTTCAGAACGATGTCCAGGGTGTGTCAGTTTACCTATAAAACAGACTTTTCTGTGTAGACGTCTTGATAAACTGAACTGTTGGCTGATAAGTAGCTATTTGATTTGATTTGATTTGATTTATTTGGTGATACATACATAGAACAACAAAATATCACCGAGGATAAAAACACAAGAAAGCACAAGTGCTTATTTCCATTGTGGTCCTCAGACTGACATGACATGAAACAATACATCACATAGATACACAAAAATACAATGAAACAATACAATACAAGACATATACATACTCAATACAATACAACACAATACTGTCTGTGTGTGTGTGTGTGTGTGTGCATGTTATCAATAAAAAAAACAAAAAAAAAACATTCAAACATGGGTAAGATAAGTAGGAGGGGTTTGGAGGGAGGGGGATGGAGAAAACGGCTTTGGGTTAAGATCGGGAACGGCAAGATACTGGGCCAAGTGCAATTGTCCAGGATAGTTCACCGCCAGGCGCTATCTCGATGTTCCATTCCACAAAATGTCATTGTGATAACACAGCAGGGGTTGCTATTCCACTCATATTCCATTTTTCCTCTGTTACAGAGTTTGTTCCGTACGTGTTCCAGGTGATGTCTCTCCTCCTGGAGATCCACTCCAACTCTATTCCCTCTTCCTACATGGCTTTATTCCCCCACCTGCTGCAGCCTGTGCTGTGGGAACGGACAGGAAACATCCCCCCTCTGGTGCGCCTGCTTCAGGCCTACCTCGAGAAGGGAAGTGCCACCATTGCCAGCTCTGCTGCAGATAAAATAGTAAGTGATGGCAGTGTTGTGTACAGAAGACAAGATGGTAATATTTTAGTCATCTATAGTTGATAACAATGATCGTGACCTTTCTTCTTACAGTGTAACATTTATGGATTGACTATTTTCTTCATTGTGTGTGACCAATATATAGATACGTGGATCTTACATTGCTCTCCTTCTCTTCTCTCAGCCTGGCTTGCTAGGAGTCTTCCAAAAGCTTATTGCCTCCAAGGCCAACGACCACCACGGTTTCTACCTTCTCAACAGCATCATAGAACACATGCCCCCGTAAGTCAATCACAGATGTCTGCTTATTGGAAAATCAATGAAATGCAGAGCCTGGTGAAACTGATTGGGTTAGATCATGACTCATTTTGTTGCCCTTTTTTTCTTTTGTCAGAGAATCTATCACTCAGTACAGGAAACAGATCTTCATTTTGCTCTTCCAGAGGCTACAAAGCTCCAAAACCACCAAGTTCATCAAGAGTTAGTACAGCCATCACAGTACCTACATTCATGTTCCGTTCAAGAGCTATTAATGTCAGACTCTAACATGGTCGGTGACTGAGTTCATGCATATGCTCCTACTTCCTGAAAATTATATCAACAAGCACACATCAGCCACTAATGTTGAAATTATCACCAGTTTTATTATTTACTATTATCTTTATGCTGTATTCTACTGATACCAGTGCTTAGATATTCACAGGTTCTTCTTTCCCACAGGTTTCTTGGTGTTTATCAACCTCTACTGTGTCAAATATGGAGCTATTGCACTTCAGGAGATTTTTGACAGCATCCAGCCCAAGTAAGTGTATTTTCAGTGGAAAGCACAAAATGTTGACTGACAGAAAGTACACAGCGACAACTGACTGCAGTCATATACTGTGTTCACCTATGAGTGTAGCTCTTGAGCCATGATGGGAGCATATTTTTTAACCTGTGCCACTATTAAACTTTAGGCTCTCTTGAATTGTTTAAATGTATGTCTGACTGAATTCAAAGTAGGAACAATTTATTTATTCAAGGCAGTCCATTTTGTTATGAGTATTTATAGCAAGTTTCAGTTTGTATATTTAAGTCATCTGAGAGATTCTCAAAACTGGGAAAACAAGTTGCTCTCTCTGTCACTTGCTTAGGTTATCAGTGACATTAAGCAGCATCTCTTTAATTCAGCCTGGCAACTATCAACACTGAAAGTGCTTAGCAAGTCATACCTCCCAACACTTCTTGACATGAATATTAATGTTTGAGGTGAACACTGTCTAATGAATGGGCCCTGAATGAACTCAGGAAATTAAAAAAATAAACGACTTGTAGCTTGAAGGTTCTTTGATAAATGTTAAAATGCATGAATTAGTAAAAAGTTTAACCAAGTTAGACCATCCATCCATGTATTTTCTTGTTTAATCTGGGCCAGGGTCACTGTGGCAACAGGGCAAGCAAAGCAGCCTAGACGTCTTTTTCCCCAGCAACTTCCTCCAGCGTGTCCTAGGTCTGGTCTCACTGCAGAGGAGCAGCGGACAAATGGGTTAATTCTCCTGGATTTTGTGTTGCAGAATGTTCGGTATGGTGCTGGAGAAAATATGCATTCCAGAGGTCCAGAAGGTGTCTGGCCCAGTTGAAAAGAAGATCTGTGCTGTCGGCATTACAAAAGTCCTTACTGAATGTCCTGCAATGATGGACACAGAGTACACCAAGCTCTGGTAAGGAAACACAACGTTTCATATCTCCTTTTCTTTGTTATGTGGTGAGTTTGTTACTACCAGATGAAACAACAAAAACCTATTTTCAGATTGATGGCCATTACATTTTGAAAAAATCCTATGGGGCTTGGGTTGGATTCATGGACCCTAGAGTAATCAAGCTTACTCAGTTCAAAAATTACCAATTATAGCTTCAATCTAAGCATAAACATCAGAATTTGAATTACCAGATTTTCTTGCAACAGCAGCTATATTTATTTCTCGCTCATATTACATTGTACACAGACATGGTTTGCTTATAAATGTGCATGAATTAATTAATTTAGTAGACAGTACTGCATATCGTAGAAATATTGTCCTCGTGTGTTGTTGAGTTGCCAATTATTGGTTATTCCGTTGTTCTAAGTTAAATTAAGGTCAGTCATTTGGGTTTTATGTTTGTGTTCAGGACCCCGCTGCTCCAGGCCCTCATTGGCCTATTTGAGTTGCCAGAAGATGACAGCATCCCGGATGATGAGCACTTCATTGACATCGAGGACACGCCAGGGTATCAGACAGCTTTCTCTCAGCTGGCCTTCGCTGGGAAGAAGGAGCACGACCCCATCGGAGAGGCTGTTAGCAATCCCAAGATCCTGCTGGCCCAGTCCCTCCACAAGCTTTCTACTGCCTGTCCAGGAAGGGTATGTTTGGAAATGCTGGAAAAGTTTATCCTCTTAAGCCAGAACGAGTGTTCTCTGGTGTTTGTTTTGTTTGTTGTTTTTGATAAGGTCATAATGTGGTAGCTTAGTTTCATTTAGAATCGGAGAACTGTTTGCCATAGGTCAAGCTTATTGTCTAACGGGATGGCACTGTGCCAGGCCACAGATGATGGGATGTTGCAGAAAGCAGATCAGTGATTCTCACCTCTTGTCTCCATTTTATTGCAGGTTCCCTCAATGCTGAGTACCAGCCTGAATGCAGAAGCCCTCCAGTTCCTGCAGGGTTACCTACAGGCAGCCACTGTGCAGTTAGTTTAAAGTTGATGTAATCTTCTTCACTTAAACCCATAAGGAGACCAGAATACTGCAGAAGGCCACAATGGCCCCAGGCCACACTAGAGACTTGCTTCAACTGAGCTTAAGTCTTTACAGATTTGGTTTGACTTGTGACAAATAAGATGGATTTATCAGGGATATGGCAGTTCTGCTTGAATTTAGGATGTTCTTCTCTGATGGGATTTTTTAAGGGTTTTTAAATTGGAGTATAAAGGTAAAGACATGACCAAGAATTGACCCCATTGAATTACATTTTTGTGTTTGGGTCCTTTGCTTGCTGCTTGTAAAGGCAAGTTAAGAGGCTAGCTTTAACAAAGATTTGGATATCATACTCTGATATAACTATTGTGTTTGTCAGTTTGTTTATTTCAATGACAGCAACTCAAATAAGTGTCAACAGTATTCTGGTAAACTGATCGAACAGCTGAATCAAATGGGAAAGTTTTATTTTGTGCTTTTTTGTATGTTTGAATTCCTTTTCACGGTTATGGAAGACTGTAGTCTTTGTGACCGAAACATAATGATTCATATTTTTCTGTTGCATGTTACTTGTAGGTTTGTTTTATGTCTGGTCTTTGTTTCTGCACTGTCTGTTAATGTGAATAAAGAGAGGCGCTTGTATAGAACTCTGTCATTCCAGTTTCTGAATATTGGCTGCTATCAACAAAGAGTCTGCTTAGAATGTATCTTGGTCTGTTCATTCATGTATAACTGACTGGTTTCTTTTCAGTTTTGGAAGTTGTCCAACATATTTCCTTGTGAGTTTACATTGGTGATGCACCCAGATGAGAAGTTTTGATTGGTACCTTATTTATTTTTACATTAAGGGCATTTTCATATATCATAAATAATCTGTGGCCTGCCAGGCCCAATTATGGTAAAGCGCAGTTCATGTAGAACTAGAAATGACCCAGCATGTATGCAGAAGTACTCAACATGAAATTCTATGAATAAAATGACCGTGCAGACCAATAAAAAATTAGCAGGTGCAGAATGGGCACTGATTTTGCTGTGTTGAGATTATCACAACTGAGCCTTTGGTGTGTGCATTGGTCCATTAGATAAAATGTTTTTTAGACAGACTGACAGACAGGTCTTAGGAGGATTTAACATGGCCATTGGAGGTCTTCTGTTCAACATTCTTGATGAAGGGCAGCATGCATTTGTCACCTCCCATGAAGCGATAGGTTGCCACATTTGCCTCCCAAGGCAGCAGTCTGAAAACAGAAGTACCACATCAGCCTATTGTCTTTGTCCCAATGCATTTCTGTAAAAACTATTCTAATCCTTGATGTGGCCAGGCATCCACCTCTGTTGAATACTGCACGGCCTGGTTGGTCAATTATCTGATCGGTTAAATCATGAAGAATACTTACGCTCGTGTAAGGAAGGGGATGTACATCAGGCGAGGAATGCAAATCATTTGCTGCTCCCCTAAGATGGCATTCATGGACTGCTGCACCGTGTAGAGGGGATCCAGGGGTGGAATTAGACTCTGAATCTCTTTCCTGGTAGATATCAGGCAAAGGAATATGACTTTTGGTTCAGTGTCACCAATAAAAAATGGAAGTGGTCAATGATGGTGTCTCACCTAATCGCACAGCCTGCAAACATGCCTGTGTCTACAATATAAGGGCAGACTAAAGTGGTTTTGATGCCATCCAGGTATTCTGCTTGCAACTCGTGGGTCAGTGACTCATGGAACCCAACGGCTCCAAATTTACTGGCACAGTAATCCTGGAGGAAAAAGTTAATATCAGCAGTGCATTCAGCATTTCCAGGATGTGTCCATTCAGTTTGTGTGTCAACCATCGTTCAAACATCTATAGGCTACACATCAGTCTTACCTCTACACATGCAGTGCTGAATAGCCCAAGAGCACTGGCAATGGTTACAATGTGGCCATGGTTCTTTGCTTTCATCTGAGGCAGAAAGGCCTTTGTCATCTGTTGGGCGGATTTGAAAAGCAGATATCAGATCAATCAATGGAAAATCAGGACAGGGCAGGATGCATTCTAGTCAGATCTGGACTGTCTGTGTGGGAAGGGTCTGTCACAAAACAAATGTAAGAGGATGTCGTTGATATTTGGTGCTAGTGAGCTTACACTTTCATTCTTTGAGCACGAGACTGAGGTTACACTTAGAGGATAATGAACAGAATCACGTGCTTTCTTAATTGGTGGGTTCGCGTGGGCTCGTTTTATTGTAGGGATAAGTGAATAAGGTTGCCGCCTGTGACTCCTTTCATCATAACCCATTCATTAATATTACTTAGTCACATTACAATGCAATCACATGTTCCCTTTGAATCCCTTCACACATCAGCGCGCAAACACGTCGGTCCACAGTGAATAGGTCTTACGTAATTCATGTCAGACTGTTAGCTTTGATATTCAAAACGACTCTGTATTAGCCCCATGTCTAGCAAAGCATGGTGTTTGTTTCAGGTGTTTTTACTTCGGCGCGTGCGTAAAAGTCTCACCCAAAACAGCGCATGGCAGTTCACCAGAAGAGTCCTTTCCAAAAGCTCGTCGGGACAGTCCAGCAGCCGCCGTCCAGCTACCACCCCGGCGTTGTTGACCAAGATGGTGACGTCCCCGACCTCCTCTCTCACTCTCTCCGCCGTCTCATAAATGCTCTGGCGACGGGACAGGTCGACTGTGTACGTGTGCACCTTGACTCCCAGTTCCCGCGCCAGCTCGGCGGTCTGCTCGTTGGCAGCAGTGTTGCAGTCCCACAGCACGAGGCGCGCGCCCTCTTTGGCAAACTCCAGGGCGAACAGCCGACCCAGCGCGCCCCCGGCCCCTGTGATCAGACACAGCTCACCATCAATGCACTTCAGCCGCGGCCGAAGGAAAGTCTGGATGATGGCACTCAGGATGGAGTAGGTTAAGTCGATGAGCATCAGCAGCAGGTCCACTAGAACAATCATGATGCTGCAGTCCTCGTGCACCACTTAGAAGTGTAGAGAGCCACACCAGCAGACCGCCAGGCTTTGGGGTAGCCTATTTGTTGTTTCCCTGTGTGACGTGGGATTGGATGGCTATTTTATATAACATGTATGTGCAGGATTAGGATGATGACTGATGGTGGCCACCAATAGAAAGGCTTTTTGTCTGATAACCGAGGGACTGGCTAACCCGTGCGCATTAGTAAGACTGAGGCAGGGATTAAGACAACACAAGTCTCTCTTTTCTGGAGTCAGAGCCAATTATAGCCAGCCTCCTATTACGCATTGCCATTGGATCAGAAAGCGTTTTAAGTCATTACAGATTATTAGGCCTGTATGTTATTTTGTTTCAAACTGGGAGAGATATGCAAATGTAGATTTAACTGCCCAAGATCCTATAGCCTATGTAAGCTCTACTTTAGGGTGGATTTTCGCGAGCATCAGTTAAATTTGATCTTAATTCTTAAAGGTAAGCCAAAACAAAATGTTCAGTGTTTCACTGGAGGTTGGAAGTAACTGATTACAATTACTCTTTACTGTAACTGAGTAGCTTTTCCGTGTAATTGTACTTTTTTGAGAATTTTTTAAATCATTAACTCTACTTTTACTTAAGTATGTTTTGCCTCAAGTATTGTACTTTACTACATTTTAAATCACATCCATTACAGAATACACATTTTGTAGGCTCTCAGTAAGCATTGTCACAGTCTGGCCAGTAGTAAATTGGTCACACGTGGATCCATTAGCAGTGAACTGCCAGTCAGCCTAGAAGAGAGGAGTAACCTGCCTTTACTTTATTTTACTTTATTTTATTTTCCAATTAAAATAATCCAGTTTGAACACTGTCCTCTGGCATTTTAGAATGGCATGGAAAAGATCACATCTAAAATGTTCTCTTTTCTAAAAAGTAACTAACTTTTACTCTGAGTGGGCTATACACTTTAAATGAGCTACTTTTTACTTTTGCTTTAGGCCTACTAGATTTTTACACCAGTGATCTTACCTCTACCTAAGTCAAACTTAGTAAAACAGTAGGCCCTACTTCTACTTGAGTTGGATGTTTTGGTACTTTTTCCGACCCTGGTCACACTTTACGTATATTCCTCTCATCTGTTGGAGAAAACTATTCCTGAGCCATTCAGATATGATGTGAGAAGGATTAGTCGACTCAGAGTAATGTTAAGGTGATAAACTGTGCTTAACATGTGTACACAAATCCATCATAGTTTGCATTCTTCATATAGACAAGTTGTTGCTGAATCACTTCTTTTCTTTTCTTCTATAGTAGGCCTGTATTATAGGCTGTTTTATATCTCATACCCCCCCCGGTCTATCTACGTTTTGTTAAAACTGGTTGCTGTAAAGAGATTGCTCCCTGTAGTAAAGACTGTTTGTATCCAGGAACAAGCCTAAAGCTGTAAGTGGCATTGAATGCGATATAATCCATGATGTAACATGGTGTAACATGATGTAACATAGCATGTGAATGTTTAGCCCAGGCCTTGGGAGATAATGCATTTCACAAATATTGATAGGATTGTCCAACATCAGAGGTTCCCAAACGTTTTCTTGCCAGGGACCCCCAGATAAATCACCGACCCCCATTTGATAAGATAAGGACCCCGTCTGAGATTATTATGTTTTATAAGATACGACTTGATAAAGAGATAGAGGGAGACCTATGATGGAAACATTCAACCTTTTTCTCATCTCATCTCATCTCATCTCATCTCATCTCATCGTGCTAACGTTTAGTGAATAATATAATGAAAAATAGTTACATTAAATAATAAAGCAGTGAAATGAAACTATTCCTCATTTTGCTGGGGATCCTCTGGAAACCCTTCAAGAACCCCCGAACCACAGTTTGAGAGCCACTGTCTTAGGCTATATTACATATTACATATAGGCAAATCATTTGGTGAATGGTGTGGTATTCTGCTTTTGTCCCAAACAAGAGGATGTCCCTCTCCCAATGGTAATTGTTTTTCAACTTATATTGTATTGCATCATAACAGAGAATTCCCTCAAAGCGGTAGGTTGCAATGAAAGTCTGTGATTGAGCAGATCATACCGCTGGAGGGCGCTGTTGCATAGAGAATCCAGTCTCACCCAAGTTCAGTCATTGCACAATCCTCAGTAACTTACCTTCATGTAGAACATTTCTGTTGTACAGTATGTAGGCTATTCAGTGGTTTTATGAAAACATATTTCAATTCATATCAAGTGAGGCTCGTAGGACCAACGCTGAATTATTGTCTTTTATTAAGCATCAGTCAGTAAAGGGAGACAATTGCTTCAAAATGATCATAGACATTTTCTTATAGCTTTTTAGATGATATTTACAAGTTCTGTGTGTCACAGTTTAGTAGCGCTGCATGCGTTGAACAACAGGAAACCACAAAGATAATATTCTACAAAGTCAACTGGTACAAAGTATGAAACTTTACAAAACATACAATCCCCCAGACACAGATAGGCCTGTGTGAGTTGAACAGAGGTGATTCATTCCCTGAAAAAGAGGGGAGGATTCTGAAAATCAAACGATGTGTCTGTATTTGGCTTAATCTGCTTGTGTGGCATATTGTGCGTAAAGAAATTATTACTTAATTATATTATACCTTGTGCTTTTGGAAATTGAATTAGAACCAGTATGTAGCATTGTATGTTGACATTGTTATTTGTATGCTCACTATAGACAGCAGAGGATTGAATTCAGAAAAATCTATAAAGTGCAGTTAAGAAAACAAGAAAAAAGGATATAAAAAGCATAAAGGACGTCAACGTTAATATTCATATCTAGCAGAGAAAAGAGTTTTGATAATTTAAGTATCCTATGGCTTGTATGGAAATAAGTCCACTACACGTCATCCTTTTAGTCATTTTTCTTTCTCTAAAGCCTTTAGTGATCAGTGTCATATGACCATTTGTCACTTTGACATTTTTATCCCATTCTATGCAATGCACACTATGTTATGGGCTGGGTTGTGTGTGCAAATCCCACACACGGATGACTGTTTATATACTGTAGTTTCCTGTAACCTGAATGGCCTCCTCACCCCTCCCCTTTTGTTACAAAGCTTGTTCCTCAGAACCATCTGACAAAGACATCGCTGTAACTGAGCCTTTCCTGCTGGCCCAATCCCTCCCTTTGCATGCCCTGACTGATATTTATAGAATCCCAGAAATGAACACATCACTAAAAGGAAGTCTCAACCCGACTGTCGTTTTTGCATTGTCATTTTACACGAAAGACACAAGGGCAGTCCTTGCAATGACAAAATACACACAGGTGTTGTGTGCACAGCTACATAATGTAGTTCCATTCACATGCACACTGACAGAGTATGATGGCCGTTGTCTTACCCTCTCAAAAGAGCAAAAGGGAGCGGGAGATTTTAAGAGATTTCACAAATGCCTTGTGATATAACAAACAACAACAACAACATTTTAAATGATCTTTGTAAGAGTTCGTTGACAGTGGCCCGATCATCTGCTGGAGTGTGGGCTGAAGTTGGACAGGAGGAGAAGGAGCAGTGCTGCAGCCATCATCAGAGGTGTCAGTGGTGATCAGGCCCACAGCTCTGCCGCACTGCTCTCTCTCTCACACCAGCCCACCTCTCGTCCCGCTCCAGTCACATTTCACACTCATTATACACATAGCAACAACACCTTGGTTTAAGGGGGTTATGTGGCTGACTTTGTTGTGGTCAGGCTCTATCTGTTTATTTGTTCTTTGCTAAGGTGTGTCTGTGTGTGTGTGTGTGTGTGTGTGAAAGAGAGAGAGTGAAAGAGAGGAAGTGATAATATAGCAGCCTGACAGCATGGTGATCCAGTTCTCTGTTTATCTGCTACATCATTTGTTTAATTATAAATCAGGATTCACCAGACTGAAACCACAGGAGAGGAGGAGGTATAGAAGAGACAAATGAATGATGTGCATTAAATTGACCTGAGTCAGACATGCTGTTTGTATTTGTAATATGTTGTTTGAGTCTTTAAGGACTCCATCTTCACACATTAGGCTACTTGCTTGCACCAAATGTGAGACGTCCAGTCATCTCAACTATCACCATGGAAACAGTGTTGTTCACTCTATTGAATCTGCACCTGTTTGTTTTTGTGGATTGGGTTTGTGTCATGTAAATGTATGATGTATTAAAGTGTAAGTGCATGAGAGAGACATAGAGAGAGAGAGGGGGGTGTGTGTCTAGTATATCAGTGTGACAGCATGGTGACCCAGTTCTCTGTGTTTATTTGCTATACAGTTTGTTTAATTGTCATTCGGACTCCATTAGACAGAGGCCACAGTGACAGATGCGGTGTGGGGGGCAAAGAAATATTCTCATTTCATCTAGAATGATTGCAGCAATGGAAAACAGCCATACAGAGTAAATAGTTCTATTTTTCTTTATCAGACTTAAATAACTCATTACTGAAAATAGATGGTCTGCAGCATGCTCGCATGATATACACCTTTAATGTTACAAAGAGCATGAAGGTACCACATGATCAACACCCAGATGGGTCGCATGTTTGGAATCAGGTGCATATGAGAGAACAGAATGTACAAGGACATGCCGGTTATTTGGCTGAACTCAAATGGCCTACAGACACAAGGTACCTCCACGCTGTTTGTGTGCATGAGTGACTAGCTGTAGCTGCGAGGCGGGTCTATGTTTGTAAGAGATTTCATGTGAACTTATAGGAGCTTAATGTTTTGGTGTGTAAATAATCGAATTAGCTTTCGAAATGGATGTGAAATAAAGTGCTGTGTTCTCTCTTCATTCTCCTTCTTCGTTCTTCGATCCCCCCTCAACTTCAGAAGGCAATCCTCTCATCTGTTCATTCTCCAGCTTACTGGTTACCTCAAGTTTGTACTGGATGAGCAAAAATGGCTCCCTGAAATATGTCAGATTCTGTTGTTTAGAAATGTATGTTGAAATACAGTGCTTGAATTCATAACATTTTGGGATATATCAGTAACCCTTACCATAATCTGTATCAGTCATCAGAAAGAAAAACTCTTTGGTTCCTCACATTGCACAAAGGATAGAGGGACAGACATTTACTGGGAGACAGTACCATACAATACAAATGTATCTACTATATTGTCTAATAAATGCAACTCCATCAAAATAATGCAGTACATATATTGAAATGTAAAACTATGAGATTAGCACAATATATTCATCTAAGAGTCCATTCTTTAGAAAATATCTTAAAAATATAAATGTACATTTGGATTCTTTCCTTTACCTTGTACAATAAATGTGTATTTTTTGTGATATTCTACTTTTGTTATTATGCATGTACAGTATTCACACTCCTACAAATCTGGAAGTTGAACATAGAAAATCTCTGTGATTTTCAGTGCTGTCTTTCCAGCTAAAATGATGCTCATAAGCAGTGTCATTTGCACACGTTCAGTTTATCAGCTACAATAAGAATGATGACTCCTCTGAACACATCTGAGAAAGTTTTGAAATCATACAAGACTTTTTGATTTTCTCCAGATTCAAAATGAACTCAGATTGCATCGCCAATCTGAGGGACACACAAACAATTAGAAACAAACAAAATAAGTAAACAAACAAAAGAAAGAGTTTTCTGTGTTCATATTAAAAATAATCATCATGTTAAGGGTGCTCTCTCATGCCAGCGATTGGGCACAATGGGAACAAGAGGGAAATCAATGGATACAGCCTCACAGTGTCTCTCTGTGTTCTCTAAATATATTCTCTGCAGTGAAAAATAACGATGAGCAAGACACTATTCTTCATCATCAAGAAGGACTGAAACACTTGATTCTCCTCAAACTCACACTGAAGACAAAACACCAAGAAAATTATAGAGCTATGAATACATATGAAAGCTAATTATTGCACACAATATATGTGCTATCTCTCTCACTCTCTATCTCTCGCTCTCTCTCTCTCACACACACACACACATACACACACAAAAACAAAACATGGGTGCCGATACATAAACTAAG
Source organism: Rondeletia loricata (assembly GCA_900302605.1). Lineage (NCBI taxonomy): Eukaryota > Metazoa > Chordata > Actinopteri > Beryciformes > Rondeletiidae > Rondeletia > Rondeletia loricata. Next base: position 13,951 of record OMLI01004742.1, read on the forward strand.
GCCAGTTTTGAGGAAGGAAGTAATAGGAAGTAAACTATAAATTTCCCCAACACATTGTTGTCTTAGTAATGCCATAACTATACACTGTATAACCATCATTTATAGAAAAATGTATGTTCCCCCTTGACACTGCACTGTAAAATGTTTAACTGTCTCTCAGCTGGATGGTTTCTCAGAGTTTGCAAGGATTATTGGCTGTCAGAAAAATAGTTTTTTACTTTTAAAAATGATATACAGTACTGTTACATTAATATTGGGGGGAAAAAAGGGTTATCTCATCATGGATTTACATCTGTGTACTGTTGTCACTAGACAGTAATCACTAGATGGTAATCTGGGCTAATTCAAAACTAAAAATAGCAATAATTCCTCAGATGGGCATCCCTAGCCAAATGTTTTTTTTATTCGGGGGACCATGGTAGGAAAAAGTTTGAGAACACAACAAAAACCTCTTTCCCATGTTCCACAACTATTTTACTTTTCTGTGATGGATATTTTGTATCTAAATTCTCCAAATGTTTCTGCAGATGTTTTCAGTGCCATTTCAATTTAGCTTAGTTTAGTTTTTGTGCTTCTCATTTGCTCTCCACCCCTCTGGTTCCGTCTGTCCTGCTGGTTTCTTCCCTGGTCTCACTCATTGTTATTTTATATGTTAGAGCGACTCTTCTCTCCCTGAAGTGGCTGTAGTTCCTGAGCCACATGGTTCTCCTGCCCGACCCCTGGGAGCCTCTAACGGCAACATGCTGTTCCCTAGCTTCCTCTGATGGCCCTCCGTGTGGTTGGACCCTTGCTGGTAGCTGGAGTGATGGCCAAACTTAGGGCTAGCATTTTCCAGGAGTCTTTGGGAGGGGCTGGTGCCTGAACCGTCATGAAAGTGCTCCTCCTCATCTGTGTCAGCATCAATGAACTTATTGATGGAAGCATCATGGAATGTGAAGATGCTGGGCAGCAAGTTCTCAGGGCTCTTGCTGGGTGTCCTGTTGCTGGCAGTTGTGTAGACAGACACTTCAGGGCTCTGGAGTGAGGAGCTCTCTGAGAGGGCCCCCGTCCCTGAACCCCCCCACCCTGAAGAGAGAGAGGAGGAGATGTCCGCCTCCCCGTGTTTGAAGTTGACCTTGAGCGAGTAGCTTTTGAGTGGGTTGCTGAAGCGCAGGCCCCTGGGGCTGTCAGAGTACGGGCCATGCTTGGAGGCTCCTCCTGTCAGGGGTGTAGTGGTGCTGTGGGATCCCTCGTGCTCATTTTCCAGGGTGGTCTCCAGGTTGGGGTTGGTGCTGACCCTCCCTGGCACGTTGCTGACGGGGCTGTGGGAAAAGCGGGAGCTCTCAGGAAAGTCAGTGGCGCAGCTAATGAAGCTGTCAATACTGGACATGCTCCTCATGTCTGTCACTGCCTCCACTGTACTTGAGATGGCTTCAGTGGGGATACTTCCCATCTCAAACTCAGTTCTCTGTCTAACTGCTTTGGACAGCGGCCCTTTGTCCTTGCTGTTGAGGTTGGGTTGTGACTGGGTCTTGGCCATCTTGTTGTATATCTCCTCCAGTTTCTGTGCACTGAGGTGCTGAGGGCTAGAGGGCTTGGCTTTCTCTTGGAAGCTAGATTCTAGGGTCTTGGTCTCCGACGTTTGTTTGACTTTCTGGTGGCTGGGAGACACGTGATTATCATGCACCATCTCCTTCTTGCCCATGTTTTCTTCATTTTTTTCCACCATTACATCCATGAGCTCCGCACTTCGGGCAAATGCCTCTTTCACGTTCATAGAGACAATGCTACCATTTCTCTTAGCCCTCTCCAGGGCCTCCCTTCTTTTGATGGCTTTTTCCTGCCTCTTTTGCTCTTTGTAGAACTCAGAGAAGTTATTCACAATAATGGGAATAGGCAGGGCTATCACCAGTACTCCAGCTATGCAGCACAGACCCCCCACTATCTTTCCCAGTAGAGTTTTTGGGTAGATATCTCCATAGCCTACTGTGGTCATAGTAATAGTAGCCCACCAGAAGGAAGCTGGAATGCTTTTGAACTTGGTGTCATCCTCGTCCTTCTCAGCGAAGAACACCAGACTGGAGAAGATCATGATGCCCATGGCCAGGAATAGGATCAGCAGGCCCAGCTCATTGTAGCTCCTCTTCAGGGTGAAGCCCAGAGACTGGAGACCTGTGGAGTGACGAGCCAGCTTCAGAATACGCAAGATACGCATGATCCGGAAGATCTGAACCACACGACGGACGTTCTGGAATTGCAGCACACTCTTGTTGGATTCAGTCAGAAAGATGGTGACGTAGTAGGGCAGGATGGCCAGCAGGTCAATGACGTTCAGAGGACCCTTAAAGAACTTCCACTTGTTGGGGGAGGAGAGGAAGCGGAGCAGGTATTCCATGGTAAACCAGGCAATACACACAGCCTCCACGTGGGCCAATTGTGGGTTATCTGTGGGCTGGTCAAACTCATCTGTGCCCTGCAGCTCTGGAAGGGTGTTCAGAGACAAGGCAATGGTGGATAGCACGATGAAGAGGATGGAGATGATGGCCAGGATCTGAAAGAAAAATTACATAGATACTATTAATAAGGATTTCAGGATAGCAGACTGAAACACACAGAGCATAACAGGCACTTTATAATAGATATATAGTTAAGCCTAAATTTCTTATTCAATGAAGGCAAATAAACCCCATCACAAAATAAAGTAAATGCATACCCAGTGTACAATATGAAAGTGCTGGCTGTATCTGAATGCCAATATACCCTAGTCTAAGCAAACCTTCAAAAAACTGGCTGACTATGTGTGTGATTGGCTGAGAGCTAATGGATGGGGACTGACTTGGAACAGTTATTAATTAATGACCCACTTATCGAACTTCTCCACACATGAGTGAGTGCCAGAGTGAAAGATAATGGTTAGCAAGCAAAAACAACTAAATCTGGCCTTTAATAGAGGCAAAAGCATCATTGGATATACCACTGGTGTCACGTAAACACCTTGTATCTCCAAAATGTCAACTTTTCAGGAATGAAGAAAAACAGCCTTGTTTTTAGCTTGACGACCAGTTTATCCAGTTTTTGCGTAAGGGTCGCATAAGCCCAAGAGACTGGAGAATTGTCTCCAACCCATGGAGGAGCATGCAATCCTTCAATTGAAGTTAAAACATGAAAATCACCAAAATTGGAGTTACAAGGTTTTCACATGACAGCGATATGGAAAGATCTTTTAGATTTTTAGATTGAGAACCAGTAAAATGGAAGGTCTAATGGAAGATCTAACTTGCATATAAAGCCACATGAATGAGTATAGTCAAGTTATAGGCTAAGACTGTTTTATAATGTCATTTTGAATCCATTCATTATGACTTTTGAATCTCAAGATAGTTTAAACTTTATGCAATAACTATATCACACTACCTAACTTTATATAATACCAAATAACTTCAAGTAATGACAATAATGAAATACATCTTAGACGTTTGTATTGCTAGAAGTTATATATGCTCTAAGTATGCAATGTCAACAAGTTACTGTAGGTATAGGCTCAGTTCTGACAGGTGAAAAGCCTACACTATACTGTCTGACTAATTTTGTTTAACCCTTGTGTAGTCTTAACATTCTGTATACAAAATGACCCGCCTTCACTAGACCCCTAAAATAAAGCAGCTTAATTTAATTTTAAACCCCAAATCTATTTTGCATGAATTATTATTATTATTATTATTATTATTATTATTATTATTGCTAAAGGTACTGCATAGGTGTAAACATATTTTTTTTTGCAAGAGATAGCACTTGTATAGCCTAAGAAAGTAGCAGAAATGTGCAGAAAGTAGTTTTGAATACATTTTATTGAAGGGAGACAATAACAGTCTTGAACTTTTTTGGCAACATAGTGATCTATTCTTATATACTGTACAATGAGGAATTCAACTACAAAATACTAGTCTTCTCACATTTTTGGAACCATTGCCCCCACCCACAAGGTGTATAAACAACAATAGATAAGAATAAAATAAGATAATAGATACAAAACAAAAATGTGAAGAACATAAATCAATCAACTCTTAGCACATGTAGGACAGTATGCAAGTGTGTGTGCATGGACTTTGCAGATTTATTTCTTACATACATGTGCAGCACATAGTATTTGTTTTACAGTCCTTCTTTGGGGGGCAGAATTTGCATCTCCTCCTCTTGCCTGCCCCAGCTGCAGCCTCAGGTGGATCAGGACAAGATTCAGCCCCCTGAGCAGCTTTCACAAGTGCTGCAGAGGCTGCTGTGCGGGGGAGGCGCTCCCTTCTTTGAATGTGTGGGGTTACAAGTGCCTTTCCCAGCTGCTCCAGGAACACCCTCCTCTTGTTCCGCTTATCAGGCATCCAGGTAGGGTTGATCTTGTTCCATATCACGAAGGCATTGTATGAGGACACATCAATGATGTTATATGTTAAGTTACACTTAATTCCCCTCTGCGTTTGACCCATCCTAACTACTTAGGAGCAGTGGGCAGCCGCATATACAGCGCCCAGGGAGCGATTAGGGGTTAAGTGCCTTGCTCAAGGGCACAACAGGAGGGACTGGCACCTGATACTGATTCCAGCAACCCTCCGGTTGCCAACTCACATCATGCCAGATTTTATTTTTCCCCGTCTGGCCCGGGATTCGAACTGGCAACCTTCCGGCTTCAAGTCCGCTTCTCTACCTCTGGGCTACCCTGAGGTAGATGACCAGGGGCCAGCGGGCAGTCATCCTCCTGCAGCTGTAAGTTCCAATCACCTTGTCCAGGTTGTCCACGCCTCCTTTGTTGTGGTTGTAGTCCAGGATGATGGCTGGCTTCCTGTCCTCATGATCACTGATCTCAGCCGTTTTGTGCAGTGTGCTCAGGAGGACCACATTCTTGTTCCTCTTTGGGAGGTAAGAAACTAGAGTGGTGGTGGGGGTGAAGGCAAACTTTGATGAGAAGGCCTCTCTCCCCCTTGTTGCGAGGAGTGCAGGGGGGAGCTCAGGCTTGTTCTTTCTAACTGTGCCAACCATGGTGATCTTCCTCTTCAGGAGCTGCTGGCTGAGTTAATAAGA
>OMLI01004809.1:0-20599 GCA_900302605.1 Rondeletia loricata
GAAAAAAGGTTAAAACTGTCACCACCGGGCAGAGCGCACCAATGCTCTCGGTACAGGAAAAACTAGCATTTGACTTTTCACTCGGTTAAAAATACTGTTAACCTTCAACCAAACTCACTCAAAGTTCTCTGGCTGTTGTATTGCCATCTTAGCTCAATGTTTTGAGAATAAATGTGAAGTTTTACACATTACTAACCTGTATAACAGGATAAAAGAAGACACAGGATTCTTCAATGGTTTCAGCATGGCAGGTTCTCCCCAATAATGGAGAAAGTTTGAGCGGCTGAGATGTCACTGGATGTAAACCTGTGCGCTGAAGCGCCCCCGTGTGGTGGTAATCGATATAGACCCAATAATAAATTCTGTGAGGACTAAAAATAACACAGAATTGCTCCAAAAGAACATAACAATTTTAAATACATTCAACAACCAATTAAAATAAACACAAAACTGTGACCACCTACACATCATACCACATCATACCATATCAGCCTGGCATGTTTTTACCCTTCTATGGTTTTTAATCTTAAAAGGTAGCAAACTCACAAGAGTGGTCTGGTGTTAATTTGCACTTTAATATTCAAAGTGATACAGTACTAAGTGGCATACTGAACGTGGTGTACCGAAAAGTAACTAAATAAACCAGCAGACAATGCATTTACTGTAAACAAGTTAACCACTTTAATTGCTTTTGGTTTAAAAAATTAGCAACTTGCAAAAGTGCAGAACAATCAATTACAGTTAAAATCAAATAACTTAGATAAACAGTACCTCCCTCAGTAAAGTTTCCTTCTTATATAAAAAATAAATGCAAATGTAAAAAACAGACAATATTAAATAAATTAAATAAATACTTAAATAATGACATAAAATGAACAGAGGAACCTGTAACAAGATAACAATAATGGTTCAAGAATAAAATATAAAGCTGAGTAATTATTTTCGAAAACTATGTACAGATGTGCAAAAGGTTCAGAAAAAAATTGAAAAATTCCACAATAAACTACTTTAATTCAGACATTTACTCTTCTTATTTCTTCCTCTTACAAACTACCTCAATATTCCACTTTCTCCTTAGAATCTGTGTTTCCTGGCTTTTCTGGAGGCAAAGTCGTTTATATATCACACAAAAAAAATGTCAAGCTCTCTCATGGGACATTTCAAGCGCTCTTGGGGGCCCTCTGGTGGCCACAGGGGCTTATGTGTCGGGCCGGCCCTGACTGAAAGTTTGTTGATGTCACGCCATGTTACTAAGGATCAACATATACACTACTGAAAGTTTGTTGATAGCGTCATGCCATGCTACGAAGGATCAACAGATACGCTACTGAAAGTTTGTTTATAGCATCATGCCATGCTACTAAGGATCTGTTGACACTTTTTTGCACATCTAAAGAAATGAAACGGAGTTTGGTGAAAACTAGGCTACTTGATTATCTAGGAAGGAATGATGACGTCTAGATACAGTACTGAGAGATTGTTGAATACATTATGCTTACTTGCATATAATACTGAGTATTTGTTGACGTTTTTAGCCGGGCATCGTGAGATGCCGTGGCTCTATTTCTTTGAAAGCCTCGAGACTGTCTGTCTGTCTGTCTGTCTGTCTGTCTGTCCGGTCATTGTTGAACTGGGCATGCTCGATTAGATTCCTTAAGCTTCCTCAAGTAACCAGAAAATAAGAGTTCCGTTTAAAGCATTTAGATGTCAAAATAAAAGCCCGAAAATGTAAATAACATTCGTTTTCTAACCTTCAAAATAAAAGCTCGAAAGTTTCAAAGTGTAGAAATCTCTCTTTAGCATGCGCAGTGGCATGTAAACACTGAATCGAAACTTATGGTGAACAGTCTTGAAAGTGGCGAGCTCCAAATGGCATTTACACTGCAAGTTGCTCCAGTGGGTGGCGGTATGCACATTCCCCTCCAAGCTACATGGGTGCCCGGCTGTTCCGTGGCTTTGCACACAGTCTTGTTGTAAACACATCTACAGATAGACTAGTGAAAGCTTGTTGATATCACCATGTCATGCTACTGAGGATCTGTTGACAGTCTGTTGCTCATCTTTAGAACTGAAACAAGAAGCTACTTATTGCTAGTTTACAGATGTTTTGTTGTTACTTATAGTTTGTTGAGTATCTACAGGGGGACCATCCAAATAAAGTGTTACCAAAAAATGGTTGTAAACGGTGTTGTTGTCACAGCTCTTTAAGTTCAGGCTAGTTTAATGCAACTGATAAACACTTTCAGCAGCAGACATTTGTACAAGACAGAAGGCGTTTTCCCACAGTGTCATCTTCTCTTCTACTGCACCTGCGCCCTCCTCCTCACTCCGCCTGCCCTCCACCTCACTCCACCTCCCTCCACCTGCCCTCCACCTCACCAGCAGCCTATTTCCTTATCGTCATCGTGGATGTAGCCGGTTTCGCACGCTTGGTTAACACTGACCGACGGGGGGAACAAAAACAAAAGAAAAAAAACATGTACTTCCAAGAGGACTTTATGAACAATGTGTGCTACTGAGCAGACTTAGAAACCAGTGAGCCATCTCTGCCGGGGGAAATGCAGGACTTCGAGCCCAAAGCGGCACCAGGGAACTCCGTTGTAGCCGGTGCGACCACGCAGCAGGTAGGAGCGGGGCTTTGTTGTTCAGGTTGTTGTTCACCGTTGGGACGACACTATGCTGCTCTGTGTGGGTATGAGCTGTATGGTGGACTCTGAGACCACTACGAGCGATTTACTTTCACCTAAACGCCATATAGGCCTACTTGGCCTGATACCAAGACGATGAAGTAGTCTAACCTGTCCGTCCACATTGCTCATACCTGGCTGCAGCACTACAGAGGAATATGTAGGCTGTGGAGATGCAGCTCGAGCGAGCCCGGTGTGGTAATTCTCCAGATAACTTATTATCCCAACATACAGAAACGACTGACTGTTCAGATGGATTCTGTACATTAACACTAGTCAGTATCCAAGTTATATAGGGCACCGGTCCTTGGTCGGTCTGTGATATAGTGTTACAGTGGTGTTACATTCAGTGTAACTTCAGTTCACTGTTGAAATGTTTGTCAGCGTCATCGCAGCAGGTTGGTAATAAGAAACGGGACGAATCAACTTCCGGATTTGATCGATTGATTTTCGGTTACTTCACAAAAAACACTATAATATATTCCTATAAGGACTTGTAGTGTCTGTGGTCCTCTTTAGTGAGTTCAGACTGACCTTTACTTATCTTCTATGGTATCACTGTATTATTCCTACAAAATCCCTATAGGTCATTATATATAGTTTGGCTGTGATATTTGTATCCTTCCATCCTCCTAAATTGATATGATTACTATAGGTTTTTTTTTCCTCATAAGGGTAGTTTTGTGTCCCCTATAAACTACCCTTATATAACACTGACTTGACTCTTGAAAGAGGTCATGGTAAATATTTGCCTATTCTTTCTATCATAAACAGTTCATTGGACCTGCTCCATCATATTTTCAACGTCCACTTGTCTGCTTCTTCTTAAAACACTGAACTCTCATTTTCAGTAATTATAGATAATCTCATTTCTTTTTTAAGTTTTAGAGCAAGTCATTCATAAACAATTACCTGATTATACGAGCAGAAATGATGTGTTTGAGGGTGGAGAGTGTTTGTTCTCAAGTTAGTAGAGATGCTTATCGTTACAAATGATCTTATAGCAGATGCTGGTGAATGTTCTGTTGTAGTTCCTCTTGACTTTAGCGCTGCCTTTGATACTGTTGATCACAACATCTTAATCGATCCTCTCAGGTTTACTATAGACACTGCTATTACTTGGTTTATAACATGTCTCTCAGGCAGCATAAGTTATGTATTTGGCTGTAAAAACCCAGTGACACAGGTAACCTGGAAGACATTGTATTTATTTTGGATGTGTCAAAACCTAATTATGAGCAATCCATGCTTATTATATTTGGCCCAGGGTAGTTTAGTCAGTTGTATTTTCAGTAGGCCTCTATGAAAGCTTGTCTGGTTGTAAAAACTATATATTTTTTAAAGCAGCCTACAGTCCACAAAGTTAGGGCATTCATTGTTTATGGAGCAACTCCAGACATCCAGATATCGCTTTGGAAGACAATTTGTTCTGTTCATAAATATTGATTGGACAGCCCTAGGCCATTGGAATAACGTGAATTTTTAAATTTTAAACATACGTTTTATCACTGTTTTTATGGTTGTAGTGTTTATAGTAATAGCTTGTAAAGTAGAAGCTCTGCTATTTTAACCAGACTTCCTCTCTGCAACCTGATGTGAAACTAGTTCCTCTTGTTCAGAGATGAAAGGATGCCCTGCAGGAAAGAAGAAGGACGTAGTCCAGTTTCAACACCTCATTAGTAAACTAGAGAGGCATGGTAAACTCTCCACAAAGCCTGTTTAACAATGCTCTGTGTAAAAATAGTTCATGACGTACAAACCACACTGAGCCAACCTCAGAATGAAAGGCTGAAGTCTGAAATGGTTAAAAACTCAGATAATCCCAATGTAAACAACTGGGTTTCCCTGCCATTGAAAAGCAAAGGGATTGATCATTGAAATGATCAATTCCAGATTGGCACTGATATCAATAATGTATCTGCTGGCTGGTTCTGATAAGCAGAGTTTTCACTGTAATAATAATGTGATTGTATTCTTTTCTAGCATTCATTACATTTGAACGGGCATGTCCCCAACTCTACGCCACAGTCTGAATCCCGACCCCCAACTCCTACACCTGCTCCAGACGCGCTTGTCCCAAGGGAGCAGTGGGGTGGGAAGTACGAATTCCTGCTCTCCTGTATTGGATATTGTGTGGGACTAGGGAACGTGTGGCGGTTCCCCTACCTTTGTTACCGCAATGGAGGAGGTGAGCAGCCCACAAGCAGGTTTACTGCCCTCTGAAGCCTCACATACTTTGAAAATGTAGGCCTATCATGATTTCATGATTTGTTACACCCACATGGGAAGGAGCTATGCTTCGCCCTGCCCTCAGGTGGGCACTGCCCTTCTGAGCATGCTGGCTTATTTTACAAACTCAATCCAGAGCTATCCATGGCAGCCTTTGGTGCTGGAAAGCTGGAAAATAAGCTATTTACTAATCCTATAAGGAGAGACAGTGCAGTCCTCAGACACACACCCAGGCTTGTGGTCTACCGGAGAACCCAATCATACATACATACATCCTCATTTGAAGCTTTTACACGTTGAAGCTTGAGTAACAAGGGAGCAGAAAAAACTGCGGGGCAGCCACCCAGATATAGGTTGTGTAAGTGAGCACAAGACCTGCCTCTACAGGCCAGTGGATGTTACCCCCCCCCCCCTTTCCCAAGTTGACCTGTTTCTTATGTTCACAGGTGTGTTTCTCATCCCCTACTTCATTATGCTCTTCTTCACTGGTGTTCCACTCTTCCTCATGGAGCTGAGTCTAGGCCAGTATGGAGCAGCTGGCCCCATCACTGTGTGGAAGTGCTGCCCTCTCCTCAAAGGTAATGACCTCCTCCATCATGCTCTTTAGTCCAATGATTAAAGACCAACACACACTTCAATGACGCAACCTAGAAAGTGTTAGAGATAGAGTAATCGTGTCAGACTGATGAATTAAACAATATTTATACGAAGACCTGGGTTGATGCTTAATTCTAATCAGCTGGAGGGTGTTAGCGGGTATTTGCATATATCCAGATAACTCCAGCAAAACAGTTTGATCACAGTTCTGGATTAATTCTCTGGGAACGTTTGAGTGTCCCATTTCAACCATAAAAATTTGAAAAAATATGTTGAATAAATAGGTTTTCAAGTTGCCATCAAAATGCCCAAGTTAGCATTCAATCCTGACAAAAGTAGTAGTCCTGTAAAATAACATTGTTTACTCTTGATGTCACGATGTAACCATGACTCTAATCCTAAAACTGGCTCACATCAGCTTGCCGGCTCATGACATCATGTGGCTAACCGGAAAGATTCCTGAGAGCTTTGCAACTCCGTGGCTAAATCTCTATATAAAAAAACATGCAGGAACTATCTTAGTTACAAGATCGAGGCAGCAAAGCAGTTTGTGTTTATAAGTGTAGTATTTATTCTTATTGGGAATGCCAGTTAAGGGTTTTCATCAGCAGGTTGGCATGCTGAATTGTCAGGCGTGTGTTGGGAGAGGGAGTTGAGAGGGACTTACTCCAGTTGTTACAAAGGGAAACTTGCTAAGTGTTACTGGTGAACAAGCCCAATATCACCTGAGAAAAGATCAAGTGTCTGGAGTATATATATGGGATCATACACTCAAATGATTTTATTTCACTCTCACTTCATATCAGCTGGTTCACAGCTGCATTGTACATTAAAATACACCTCATACTTTATGCCTTACATAATATTGCATACCTCTGGATCCTGCTGTTCTGAGATACTTAAGGCTGTGTCTCTGCCTGTAGGTATTGGCATTGGGATGCTCTGTGTGTCCACTCTGGTGTGCCTCTACTATAATGTCATTATAGCCTGGACGTTTTACTACCTGGGCAGCTCCTTCCAGAGCCCTTTACCCTGGACTTGTGATGCTGTGGCCAATTCTGCTCTCTGTGGCAACACCACCACTGGGAATAGCTCCTCTGGCACAACCCTCAGTCCCACAGAAGTATTCTGGAAGTAAGTGAGCCTTTGCACAATCATTCACAAAGTCCTATGACCTGTCTAATTGTGAAGAAATGAAATCTGCCTTCCAAATGTATACAGGCTGCCATGAAATAACTTATATTTTCATTCCTGTAGCGGTTGTTGTAGCAACGAGTGCAATGTCAATGGGAATTTATACTCAAAAGAAGTGGTTTGACTGAGGCCAAATTACATTTGTCACTCCTTTTTGGCAGATCGATAAATAGTTTTTGCAATATGCTGCGTGCAAACTTTTTTCAACTTGTTTGACTTCCTTCAACAAACACAATTGTTTCCAATGACTGGCTAAAATGAACACCTATTCAGCTATTGTGGGGGAAGATATTATTATTATTCTTTATTCCTACTTCTACTTTAAAGAAAAGAAGCACGAACAGCCGAAGAGAATGAGTAATGCTCCTTTTCCTCAGACAGATGCCTTCACAGCCACGTCTAAATGCAGCCTATCAGCCATCTCCTGTTTGTTTTGCGTCAGTTTATGCTCAATAGGTGTGGCACATGGGCAGGACTCTATTCCTGTTTTGCTCATGTAACTTTGCGTGCTGCGAGTGTGTGACTGAGTGCTGTGTGTGTTCTAGTGAGCGTGTGCTGGGTGTAGTAAACAGCGAGGGCCTCCATGACCCGGGCCCTGTCCGGTGGCCTCTGGCCCTCTGCCTCCTGGCTGCCTGGATTATCATTTTCCTATGCATGCTCAAGGGAATCCGCAGCTCTGGCAAGGTGAATCAACACAATGTTGTCAAAACACACACACACACACACACAAAATTCTGCCCCTCGGTGCCACGTCTTGTAATACGTGTCTCTGTTGTCTGTGTTTGCAGGTGGTTTATGTAACAGCTACGTTCCCATACTTTGTCCTCATTGTTTTGGTCATCAGGGGTGCTACACTGGAAGGCTCTCTTCAGGGTGTTGCCTTCTACCTCACACCGGACTGGGACCGGTTAGCCAGTGCACAGGTATTTGTGATGGTAGATTAGCATAGCTGCGACTGAGAAGTCATGTGCACATTGCTTTGTTACTGGAATAACAATATCTGTACATACGTTTAGTGTATAAATGAGACTTTTGTCTTTAACAATGCAGGTGTGGAACGATGCAGCCTCACAGATCTTCTACTCATTAGGTATTGGAGTTGGAGGGCTGCTTTCAATGGCCTCTTATAATAAGTTTGACAACAACGTCATCAGGTTAGTCTGCGCCCTGCTTTAACGGTTTGCTCTGTCGCTACAATCATGATGGGAAGTAGACTCTTAATCATGGTGCTGTTGATTTCAGGGACACTCTGATTATCACCATAGGGAACTGCAGCACCAGCTTCTTTGCAGGCTTTGCTATATTCTCAGTCCTAGGTCACATGGCGTGGAGGAAGGGAGTGCCTGTCGGGAAGGTGGCAGATACAGGTAGTTACTTTGGTCATCTCACCCAACAATCCAGTTGAAGCTGTTTTATACAAACCTCAGACATCCAAACTGATTGAATAATCAAACAGGCTTAATGAACAAAAAAATAAATTCTGTTAATTCTGTGCAATTGCTGAAATCTCCTTGTCAGTACATTCTCTCAATATCATTTGGAAAATCAGACTGTAAAGGATGTTGTGGTGTATGTGTCCTATTTTTAATTTGAATTACTTTCTTTGTCTCAAATTACCTCAATTTCTGAGCAGTTTTGGTTAATAAGGCTTTATGGTACAAGCATCATTTGTATAAACTTTCTAACAACTTCTGTGTTATACGCACTGTGCCCTCTTGAACCTTTTGTATTCTCTGTTTATTTTCTGTCTCCAGGTCCTGGGTTGGCCTTCGTTGCTTACCCAGAGGCCCTTGCTCTGCTGCCAGGCTCAGCGTTTTGGTCCATTCTCTTCTTCCTCATGCTCTTTATGCTGGGGATTGACACACTGGTAAGGCCAGGTGATCTCTCTACGCTAAACCACATTGTTATGTGTTGTTGATAACAGAAAGATGACGACCTAAGAGTCCACATATACCTATAATACCTTCTGCTCTGCCGACTCACAGTTCGGTAACATGGAGGGCATCACTACGGCAGTGCTGGATGAGTTTCCACAGCTGAGAGGGAATATGAAGCACAAGTCTCTGTTCTTGGGCGTGCTGTGTTTTGCCTTCTACCTGATGGGTCTCCTGCTAATCACCGATGTGAGTGTGTTTTTAGTGAACCATACACTGTACCGAGTGAGGCGCTGCCTGTTGTGCGTTCGGACTCACATTTCCTATGCTGTCTGTGTCTTCATAGGGAGGGATATACTGGTTCACTCTCATTGACTCCTTCAGCACTAGTTTTGGCCTCATCATCATCGCCCTCTTCATGTGCATTGGCATCTCCTTCTTCTATGGTAGACCATCTCACACCCCCTAACCCTCACTGCACTTCTCACATGAAACACCACATCATGTCTCATCCGCCAGTCTCAATTTCCACCATTTTGTTGTTCTTCATCAGACAGATTCCACACTTTTATCTGTTCTGTAGTTTTTCCAGTGTTCCTAATGTACATGTCTTAATGCTCTTTTGCTATCAGGGGTCAACCAGTTTTGCCAAGACATCATTGATATGATCTGCCCCTGCCCTCCCTGGTGCATCCATATCCTTATTTACTTCAAAGCATGCTGGGTTTTCTTCACTCCGTTTCTTCTACTGGTAAGTAAACACATTTAAACACTAGTGGCACCAATACAATGTGACGTCAACATTGGTTGACTTAACCATAGTTAATATGAAAATGCTTTTCAAAATATCTGTTCAACTTCAGTAAAAGCAAAATTGACCCATTGACCCAAGTCCAACTATTGGTCACTTGTGAGGAAGTTTGGTGTGAAAGGCACTGAAATGGATATTTAATATTAATTCATATTTAATTTGATCACTTATTCCAAGGTGGTTGTGTTGGACCGTAGGAAGCTCAGCCTCTTTCTGCTGTTAGCCGGCTTTACCAAGGAACTGTCCTGCACTCTGCACTCAAAATGATCTGCCTTCTCTGTACAGCCGCTGCGCAAAGCTAGCAAACGGTGAAATGAGGCAGAGGTCGCTACTGTTCAACAGAATCACTTGAAATGTTTCTACAGTGGGTGATCAGTCATTTGAATAGATTGTTATAAGATGGATGATTTCTCGAATGTATTATCTCTTGTGGCACTTTACCCAGAATCAATTGGGGGATATTCACATTGTAGCTAGCTGCAGTGATAACCAACACTGTTGTCTTGTTTGTATGGTGAGAGAGGAGAGCAGCATATTAATCAGGTGTAATGATCTCGGAAAGCTTTGACAGGCTGGTTGCTGAGGACAATTCATTTAGGCGTCCCTAGTTTATATTATGTTATTTGGTTCTTAGCGATTCTTACCATTTTTCTTTTCATCCTACACGTGTTTGCTGGCGGGCTAACAGCAAACTGATTTTCTGTTTCTATTTAAAATGTCTGCTTCACCTCACTGGTTTGGGTATTGGAATGCAACTCAGTACAGCTGGCTCTGGAGCACCTCTGACAAAAATCCCTTACATGTTTGTCTCGGGGGGATAAAGCATTAAGGTAGCAATAAAAATACTGATTATGTGAGGTTAGGTGCAAAACATTAAAACATTATGACTACGATCAACCATGTCCAGTAATGACCAACGTTGCCAAAAAGATTTTGCTGACAGAATTGCGATGTTATTGTTGAGCTAAGGCGCATATCATGTACTTGCAGCATTGTGGGTTTATATCAGCTGCACAATCCTTGTCACATGTTATTCCCTCTCTTCTTTCTGTCACTCTTCATTGTATGTTACCTGAGGCAGAAATTCCCTATTGGTGCCCATCTCTATTGTATTGGGTTGTTGCACTTGCAGTCAGGGTAATTTGATGAGGGGTGAGAAGGCATGCTATCCCTGTGTAACAGAATAAAAAAATGTCCCATTCCCATAACTGTAGAATTTAGGGGAACCTGGGGGGGGAAACAAAGTATAATTATTCCGTTTTGTAATAACCACCCAGCTGTTTCAAAAGTAACACTAAGGAGACCAAAATAACGTACAGAATGACTGTGCTGAAATCTAACAGTTGTGAATAATTCAAGAGGAGAAACTGACATTCAATCTGACTTCCCCCTTGCAGCATTTCTCTTTTGGCTTTCTCAGTCACTCTTCTTCAGTTGCCATTGTAGTATTTTGTTGAAATTAACATTCCTTTACTCTGTGCCCTTCCCCCTGCAGTTTATCCTGACCTATATCTTCATTGAGATGTATAACACTTCACTCCACTATGGGTCCTATGTGTTTCCACGCTGGGGCAAGGCACTAGGCGTATGCATGGGCGCGACCTGCTGTCTGCAGATCCTCATCTGGGCCATTGTGGCCATCAGCAGGGAAACTGGAACACTGAGAGAGGTCAGTATCACCGCTCTGTCATTCTGTCAGTAGGAGGTCACGTTACACCTCTGCCACAGGCACACTGCCAGTACAACTAACCAGATTGTCACTTACCCTTCTGCTGTACTACAGATATATAACATAGGTGGATTAAATGAAATGGCCTCTGTTGTGAGAAGGTTTGTGATTGAGACTGTATCTTTTTCTCTTTTTTTTGTGCAGCGTTTTCTGAAATCGATTCGACCTCTAAATTCCTGGAGGGCAAACAACTTGAACAGCACTGGAAGAGTGGAGGAGCGGGTTGAGCCAGAGCGGGTGGAGGGTCCATTCACAGTCACTCTTACAGACATGGATTTTACTGCTATGACATGGGAGGCAGGAAACGAGGCATGACAACTTGGAGCACAGCGCCGAGAGAACTATGTTGTCAAGAGACAAACGGATGTACTATTATGTTATTTGCCCCAGCTAGGGTCTGGTGGCCATGTCTCAACAGACTACATGTTCTGCAGGGCAGCGTGGATTTATTGCTTTATTTATACTACTCTGATCTTTGTTTGAATTGTATTTTTTGTACACTTTTTTACATTGTGTAGAATATAAGGGTACAGAAGCAAAGTTTGGATCATCAGATATTAGATGGATGTAGTAGGGCTCGACCAGGATATCTGGACGATGATATCCAATATATCTGCTGATCATTATTTATCTTTATAGTAGCATAGTGTTACGATGATCAGCAGCCACCAGTGGCTAAGGGACCAGGTTCCATTCATTGTGCATGAGGTGGAACGAAGAGAGTGCCGTGATACTTGACTGCTACCCTCCGTAATCATTGATGGACTTGGAAAAGCGACCACAAATGATCAGTCTGTGACTAAACGTTGGTGACGACAGAATACTTTTAATTGAATTTCCATTTTTTAAATTAATAATTGTTCAAATACCTGCTAGTAGAAAATAAAAGTTTAAAAAAAAACATTTGTCAGATGAAGTATTTTTCAAATTACTGTTCATAGATGAGAGTTGCAACACAGATTGTCTTGACTGACCATCTGCATGTGAAATGGCCAATTCACCAATGGCCAAGACAGTAGCAACCAATTCTCTCTTGGTGAAAATTATGTTACTCAACATAGATCGTCGTTGTCACCGTCTTGACCAAATTCTTTACCAGTATTGTAAAACACCCTAATAAATAGGAGTTCTGGGAGTTTTCATTATCTTTTAAACAACCATTTGATGCTCTACATGATCTACATGTAGGTTGTTTGACAGGTACTCCCTTTTCTTATGTCTACTGAAAACTTGGCAGTTCATTCCTCTGGGTCTGCTGGATGAGCACATGCCAGCTCATGCATTGATGAATTGTATTAGTATTCCTGTGATCCCAATTATTTAATTTTTTGGGGCAGGGGTCCCTTTTTTTCTGAACCTGTAAGGACAATCATGACATTGATCATAAATATAAGCAGTGATTTAGACAAATATGCTTCTTTGCCTAACAGCCGACATGCATTTATATTTTCTTATTTTAACAGGCTGCATCATACACATTACAAAACACGATACACAGGCAGAAATAATAACTGCACAACATTCAACGCTTCGGGAATGTTTTTACTTTACAGCATTTCACTCCAATTAGTACTGCAAAAGCCCGATTCCTATGTTTTTTCTAGATTTGTTTTTCTTTTGCCCGTTTATATTTGACTAAAATATTCTCCATGCACTGTCAAAGCACTTGGCATTCTTTTATGATAAATATCATTCTTAAAGGGATAGTGCACCCATTTTAAAAATGTTGATATTATTTAACTTACCCCCCAAAGTGGTACGTAGGACTGTTGTGATGGTATCCTCGCCTCACTGTTCTAGCTGTACTGGATTGGGCCAATGCTAACAATTAGCATGTTAGGCTAGTAAACTGGTGTTAGACAGTGTTCCTTATGTTAAGTAAACTTGTAACTTTTATGTGAATGTATGAAATTCAGAGGGAAAGTGGTTGTTCACTTTGGTCGGTCGCCTGAGAACCAAAGACTTGTACCCTCCTCCTTTTTCTGTCAACTCATCTCTCCCCCTCTTCATTGCAACACCACCACCATTTTCTATGCGCTTAGTTTTTCTCAGTGCAAATGGCCATAATGGGTTTTCAATTGGTGCTCAGCAACAACAAGAGACTTGACCAGCGCTATTATCTTGGCAGTATAAAGAGGCCAGTGGACGTGAGGCATGTTGCAGTCCTCTATTTACTGCACAGCACCTTGTTGAAACTGGCTTTGCAGATTTAACAGGAGCCATTCTTAAACTGGGCTGATATAACTCAAGAAATTATCTGACTAGATAATGCCAGAAGGCCAAGGACGGGAGGCATATATGATCATGCACAAAATGTCAGAGAATTTTGTTCACACTGAACAAGGCACTCAGCCCGAAACATTTTCTCCTTTTCTTCACGTCTTCTTTTCCTCCTGTGCCAAAAAATAAAGA
Source organism: Rondeletia loricata (assembly GCA_900302605.1). Taxonomy (NCBI): domain Eukaryota; kingdom Metazoa; phylum Chordata; class Actinopteri; order Beryciformes; family Rondeletiidae; genus Rondeletia; species Rondeletia loricata. The sequence continues at coordinate 13,534 of OMLI01004809.1, forward strand.
AGATAAGCATAATTTATTGTTTTGTGTGCGACCTATCTTTACCAGTTGTGCAAAGGATCTGCACCAAGTCAAAGGCTGAGCGTGAGGTTAGATATTTTTCAGAGAATTTGGTTCAAAAATACTTTGAGCAAGCAAATTTCTGTTTTACGCAAACTAATTTTCTAATGAAGTATTCTTACCCCGATTAAATAAATATAACTGAATTAAGTCACTTTTTTTCACTCAAACTTTCTTTCCAACTCATCACACGTCAAGCACAATTCACCCGTTGTTCTTTCTAACAGACTGCTGTTGAGGATGTCGCATCTCCCATCCCTATCCATTCCTCTGCCTTATCCGATGAGGAGAAGACGCACTCCTCTCTCCGGGTTTCTCCCTTCTCCTCTCCCTCCCCCTCTCCTCCTGCCAGCCCTCCCAAATCTCTTTCCATTTCCCAGTCCTCTAGCCTATCCTCCCTTCACCTTTCTTCTCTGTTCTCTTCTACTGGGGGACTGACACCTCCCGTGTCTCCTTCTGGCAGCCGTCCCTCCTCCCCCACCCAAGCTGCCACCCCTTCAGTCTGTCCAACATCACCTTCTCCTCCACCGCCATCTCTTCCTCCTCCACCTCCCTGCCCACGGCTTTCTCTGATCCAAGCAGCCAGGAAGTCAGTGGGGAGAGCAGGCTGAGCAGCAGTACTGACATGTAGAATATAATGCAGGGTAATTAAGATTAATTAGGCTAATTTAGAAATCAACCCTAAAGGACCACATTTTTACTGTGGATTCTGGGTAGTCTCCAATTATACAGTCTGAGAGACCTCCATTCTCTTCCAATATTCAGTTTATCTGGTCAAACAAACTAAAAGTGATACCGTGATATTTAGAATTTCATTCCGATTTTTTTCTTTACCAGGGACATGTCACATTATAGGAAAAACGTTTTTATATTTGCTCCCACTAAAACAATTGGTGGCCTTCGGTAGCCTGTGAGCTAGCTTTCAACACATCAGTACCCATCAGTTTCAAAAAGTAATGCAAACAAATTAGCATGTATTTCTTTAGTTGAATAAAGCAATGTGTCCATTTCCCAGAGAAGAGAAATAAGACACTCAAGTCATAAAATGTTAGATATCCCTTTAAGTGGCCGGTAAAATTTTAAATTAATGACAGTGGGATGCTGAGAAATGTTATGGGGTGACATTAACATTTTCAAATGAAAATATAAACATCACATCTATTTTGCCTGATTAGGTATGTGGGCAGTAGCATCCCTTTTTGTCTACATGAAAAAGGTTGTTCATACAACAGTGTGTAAACCTAGGACACCTTAGACTTTGGATAAGTTTGACTTCTAATGGATATTCCTGTTTTTCTGCCTTTCTTTCCAGAGGACAGCAGAGGGCAAATCCTCTTCGAAGTCGAGCAGCCTGTTTTCCTTCCTCAGCTTCTTAAGTAGGAGCAAAACCAAAGGGCAGAAGAAGAAACTGGGGTATGAGACAAAAAATGAAACTGTACACTGTATCTACTTTGATGAATAACTGTTATGGTGTAGGATAATTTTTTGTGAAAAACAAAAAAACATTTGCATCTCAAAATTATTATATTGCCACATTTCAAGTAATAGACCAGTTGATTTTTGGTCAGGCATCTGCTTTCACTGAACATTGCACAACTAGCCAGCTATAGTTAGTTGCCAATTTGTTTCTCTTTCAATAACACTGTAGCATTAACTCTTCAGTCAATACCTAGTGTATCTATTTCATTAGTAAACGTCAGACTGAAATCCAAGCAGGAATAGTGTAATTATTCTAATTGCAGTCTACAATGTTGGCATATAGCAGATACAGCTTCAGAATATGTTTTATCCTAAAAGCACGTGGGCTACAGAACACCTTAATTGATGTTAATTTCCTCCCAGGTTGCCAAACAACGGGAACACTTGCTTTATGAACGCGACTCTCCAGGGTGTGTACAGCGTCCCGAGCTTCTGCAGTGACATCATGAGGCAGGAGGCTCTCTGGAGCCCTGAATCAAAAACAACCCTCCAGCTGCAGAGGTACAGCAGAGCAAGAGATCTTCATCCCACACACTTGGCTACAGGTTGACTTGATCTCATTGATCTCATTGGTTCCCTTGATATTAAAAGAAAATAATAATGTCTCTAGGTATTTTGGAGAGTTGTACAAGGCAAGGCAGGGGCAACGCTCCTATAAAGGAAAGAGGAGGCTCCTTCATTCGGTCAAGAGCAATTTGGCCATTTATAATGAGGAGTTTCTCTGAGCAGGTACAAAAATGAGCCTAGTGTTCATTATTTCTTTTTTTTTTAGTGCAGTGTGTGTGATAAGCACAATTGAATCTCGTTGATTTCTCACAGGATGCTCAGGAGCTCTTGATGCTGCTCCTCATGATGATGAAAGCATGAAGGTGAGACACTGCAGGGGACATCCACATCACTGGACGCCATTTGTCCCGTTCGAAACTTCGAATTTATACTGCAGTGTGAAACATGAAACAACAAAGTACATCACTTATTACTGAGGATCAAAGAGGTGTGTGATGTTCTGAGTGTCCTTATTGTCTTGTGTTTTGTGAAGCTGCAGTGAGAAAGTCTACCAGGAGGAGTGTAACAACCTGTCCTTGGACGTCTCCCCTTCCCTCAAAGACAGCCTCAAACTCTACTTCAAAGTCAGTATACATATAGGATTAAAAATGTTTTCCATCAAAGTTGGAGTGCACTTGCTGGCAGTGCTTTGGCTGCCAGGCAACAGTGGCCAGGCGTTTCTTCACTCTGCCCAGCTGAGTCTCATACAAAAGCCTGGCCATAGCCTACCATGACTCTGTCTTTCAAACACTGTTTGTGTTGATGGTTTGCTGATGAATGATATTCTCTGTCTCTGTCTGGTGCTTCACATGAAGCGATTCCACCACGATGGGGAAGAGCTGAGGAAAGTGGATGCTGCCGTTAGCATCCCTCCAGTGCTGCCGCTGGCCTCCCTCTTTGGAGAGCAGGAGGATGAACCTGCAGTGGGCACATTGAGGTAAGCCACTACACTCCACCTGGTACAATTACTAGGTGACCTCAATCATATAAGTCAGAATATTTGATTTCACAAACCAGAAATAACACATCTGAAATGATTTGATGTATTATAAACTGGAGTTGTGCATGTTATAACAGCCAAAACAACACTGAACATGTGTAATGGAGTTACAGAAGTTGATTATACTCACTTCTCTGATTGAAAAGCTATCCCTCATTAGAGTGACAGTATATCAACCTGGCTAATGGATTTGAGAGTAGGAGAGGCTGACTCAAGAGGAAACTATAGTCCTTCTAGTATGAATGGGCATCTGCCCATGACTGTGCACATTGTTCAGGTGCAAAAACATGTTTTCTATACATTTTATCTTGAATATCACATTAATCAAAATGGATGCTCTTTCATGGAAAGCTCACCAGGAGGCAGCCTAACACTGTCCCAAGAAAAAACCCTCCCAAGCACAGGTAAAACAGTAAAGCCAACTAGAAATATCTAACTTTAGTTTGTAAGTTTGTATTTTTCAGCATTCGTCGATCAGCTGGAGAGTTCAGGAGACAGGGAGAGATCACAGCAGGGAGCATCTGTGGTGAGAGAGAAACCAACATCAAGATCAGTATTCACGCCACCTAAAAATAAAGCTAATAAATAACGTTTCAAAATTGTGTTCTTTTGTTGGCTTTTGTAGTATATCTTGCCTTAGGCGGGCAAGGGTGTGCTATCTAGGTTTGCATATTAGTTATGATTATCGGTCATACTCATAACTAGTATTTGGAATTGATTAGGATTATCAATCAGCAAATTTCTTCTTAAAACAGATCAATCGGGCCACCACCCAGTTAGCCTGGGAAACGATTGTTTTAAATCAAGTCGACTTCAAATAATCTCAAATGATAGCACTTCTGAAGGTACTAGAGTTCTTGTCGAGCTAGAGACATGTCTGCACAGAAGAGCCAATGGAGTAATTCACACACATTTATTGACTACACACTACTAACATGAAAGACAAACAAACAAAAGCACAACAAAATAAATTGATGAAATGACCAAGTGTGGAGAGCCATGGATGATGGCAAACAACTCAGCCATGTAGGGTTGAGTAGTGAAGGAGAGAAGGAGAGAAAAATAGAATCACATGATCCGGAGATATAGTGAGGCTAACAGTGAGGGAGAGGCCGGTAGGCCTACATAAGTCTGCTTCTCCAAGTACTTGGTTTAATTAATCACTGCAAATTAGTAGGCCAAATGTTACAGCTCTTGCACGTTTTTAGTGTGTAACTTTAGCAAACAAAACTGTAAACAAATAAATAAGATTCAGGTTAGTATATTAAAATAATAACGCATATGTTACTGTAAAAGTGTCATACTGTAAATATACAGACTGCATGTTATTCCATTCTACAATTATTTTAAGACTGTAAAATTACACACATTAATTTACAGTGAAATATAATATTGTGTATAATGTTCTAATTCCTTAAAAAATAAAATAAAATGACTAAAATAAAATAGTAATAGTGCCCTTCTTTAAAAAGTAAAATGCTGTAAATTAAAACATGTTAAGACCCTCAAATACACTAGCCCATACATTTACAGTAAATGATTGTATATGTGGATAATCTTCTAATCTCTTAAAACAGTGAACTACAAAATGACAGTAAAATGTTACAAATTCAATCATCCGTATTTAATTCCTAAAACTACAATGTAGTCAATGAAGTTCAAAGAATTTGGTTCTTTGAAATACAGTTTTCATTTATTTCCTTTAAAAGCTGTGAGTGTTCCCGTTTACAAACTGGTGAAGCGGGAAATGAACAATTTGCATCAGAAACAACTGCAGTATAAAAGCGGCATGTGATTGGGGGGCTCAACAAAGTAAACGCCAACCCTTAGAGGGATATACTGTATGTAATAGCCTAAACCTAGGGGAACATAAATGAGGCGAAACAATGACATAGAAAACTAGTTCCCAAATATACTGTGTCGATGAGCATCAATTACTTACAGGACCAAATGACAGCAAAAACCTCATGGCAAATGTAGTGTTACGAACAGTAACCAATCCTCCATAATCCGAACTCTTGTCCTAACATGGCATGTGATGGCATTGGTGCATGTGTGTGTGTGTGTGTGTGTGTGTGTGTGTGTGTGTGTGGCTGGGCTGACAACTGGCAAACCAAAGCCTCTGCTCTTCTGCGAGTGGCCTGCCAGTCCTGCCAAGACCCAGACATCCAAACCTGAGTTGAGTTTTCTTATTGTTAGGTTGTGGGTTATTCCCCCACGATAACAACCAAGTCCAAAATCCAAAGAGGTTAGAGTTTGTTCCTCACAGGCCTGGTAGTCTTCTATGGGGGAGGTGGCCTCTCTGTAAACTTGATGCGGTCCTGAAGGAGAGTGCAATTCTCATGGATGGAGGGACATAGGAACACCTGTAAAACAATAAAATGGTATTAGGAGACCATAATAGAAAGGGGTTACACAGCAGTAGAATCAATATTGTAGAGGAATCCACATTTCAGCCACTCCCCACTGGGAGAGCAGTGCTCTCAGATTAGGACCATTCAATATAGAAGCAGGTCTGGTTGCTAGATCACACTCCATTTCAGGTTCATTGGTTGTTTATGCAACTGAGCTGGATTATAGCTAGCAAGTATATGAAGAAGGTCCCCAGTAAATTGGTACAGATTGGTCAAGAAACAAATAAACAACTGATTTGAACTTCTAACCAGTGACATAATGGTATCCATGACAAAAGACTGTAGCGCCCAATCTAGCAATTTTAAAATCTCGTCTTGTTTTTTGACACTTTTATCAAATGTGTCATGATAATTTGATAGACTGATATACTATAATAGTCTATTTAAATTCAAGTCTGTTCAATCCCCTTTAAGACTAGATTATATTTTAATCTTAAAGTATGAACGCTATACAGTGACGTAAGTGATGAAATGTTCAACACAATCAATCGTCATGATGGCAAAAACTAGGAAAATAAGACCCAGGTTGAAAATAACTGGAATTCTCCTTTAAGTCCCTTAACTTGTCTGAGTTGTATTTCAGTGCAACTATTTCAGTGTCTTCCCTAATATTTACCGGCAGGGTTGAACACCAGGGGGCAGTGTATACATTAATATAAAACCTCCTTGGTGTAACTGAAGCTCTTGAACAGTTGTTCTTTTGAATTCAGTAAATACAGCACATACAAAACAAACTGTTTTGATAATTGTCAACTAAGTGATTCGCTTATGTGTGTTCTACACAACTCAGCTGCTGAGGCAGCGATCCAAGCACAGCATACCGTCTAAATTACATGGGTATTCCTATAAAGATTACTATAAATAGCAAGGTAGCAATTTTACTTATCTAAGCCTGTGGTTATATCTTGAACCTCCTTTATCCACGGCCCTAGTTCGCCGATCTCAAGTTCATTCACTTGCAGTGATTACCAACATGAAAAAATTGTTTTGTGGGAGCAGAAGCGGAAGTGTAGGCCGAAGCCTCACCGTGGTTGACTAGCGGCTAACTGGCTAACGTTAGCGCGATTTCCCTTTGACCGCAAATTAGTAAGTCTTCTGCAACTAAACAAAGCAACGAATGGTGTTGAGATTCACCTCTCGGTAAACTACGTAGTAAGCTTTTAGATGATTTGCACGTTCCTGATACTTTAGGGCGTAGAAACGTATAGAAAATACTTTGTAACGATGGAGAACTACATTGTAGCATGTAGCAACTGTTGATAGCGGGGCTGATCCCACTGAGTAGGGAGGAGACGCTGTCGCTCATGGGAAGGTTTTCACCTGTTGAGATGCAATTTGGGACTTCGCTAAATTATGAGTTCAGGCTCACGATAGTAACTGCCGACATTTTTTCACAGTAGCACGTGAAGCTCTAGCTAGCTACCGTAGCTTGTTCCCTTTGCAGGAGATGGAACATTCCAACTAGCTGAAAGCCTGCGGGGTAGTGGAGTTCGGTAACTAATCTTGTCGTTCGTGTACATAATATTGATGGCAACAGGAAAATCCTGTCTAGCTCAGAATGTGGTCTGAG
>OMLI01004846.1:4219-15795 GCA_900302605.1 Rondeletia loricata
TTGTACATTCTGTATCAAATCAGGAGTTACATCCTTTGATCTAAATAAATATCTGTTGTAATGGCTGAGGTTTTTGAGGGGAGCCTGATCCTTTAATAAGCATGAATTTATTTTGACATGCAGTATCCAGTAATATCTCAGCCATCACATCTGCGGCCTCACTGCTGCCCGTCAATGCCATCTGGTGGTGGTTAGCAGTAAAAGTACAATGCTTGTTCTGTTCACATCATATGCAATGAGAGTGTTGTCGCGTGAAAACCACGTACCTCCAATTTTGGCAATATAAGGATTACATGGTCCTCTATGGGTTGAGATAATTCTCGACATCTTGGGTTTATGAAACCCTTTCAGAACTTGTTGGATAATGTCAAAAATACATTGTCATCAAGCTAAAAACAAGGCTGTTTTTATTAGTTCCTGAAAAAGTTTTGGAGATACATGTTTTTCAGCCGACAGCGACTTATAATATCTGTATGTAACATGTTTCAACCTCTAAGATTACTCTCTCCCAGTTGACTTTTAGCTCTGCCTTGTCAGTAGCCTCAGTTTTTAGCTCTCTGTTGTGGAACATTGCTGATGAGACCTGGTGGCCTTCATCTTACTTTGTCTTTTTTGTTTTATCTCTACTCTGTTCATTGTTCCTTCATCTCTCTCTCTCAATTTCAGTTCAATTCAAAGAGCTCTATTGGCATGGTTTAACATCAATAAACATTGCCAAAGCATGAAACAAATCAAATGACAATAAACATAAACAGTCAATGATTATAACAAGTAATGATTGTAAAACAGAATAACATCTCAGAGGTTAGCCCTCTGCAGTTTCACTGGTTGTCCTCAGGTTGTGGCACGAGGTTATACATTTTGCTGCAGTGACAGCACATTTAGGCATTTCACCAAGCAAATATGGTAATTTTTCTGTATTTGATTTTGATTCAAATTCCTTGTACACACTGGTTATTTTGGGGAAGAATGTATTTTTGATATACTCATATTTGGGGCATGAGGTGAGGAAATGTGTTTCACGCTCTACCTCATTTAGTGAACAATGTTTACATATTCGTTCTTCTCTGGGGAGCCAGGTTTGTCTATGACGGCCTTTTTCGATAGCCAGGTTATATTCACTGGTGTTTTTCTCAGTTTTGGGTCAGACACAGTGGTCAGATAGTCTGCCACTGTGTATTTTCTGTTTAAGTCCAAATAACATTCCAATTTGTGTTGAGTTGTAGTTGTTTTATTCCAATAGGAGATATAATTTTCTTGCTGATTCTGAGTAATTTGGTTGGGTCTAATTGAATGGGGCTCTGTGGTGTGTGTATGGATTGGTTGACAGAGCCTCAGGACCAGCAGGCAGAGGGGACTCTTCTCTCGCTTCATCTCTTGGCAGCTTAGGGCTTTGTGGTGTAATGATTGGGTTTCTAGATTTGAGGTGTTTATCAAATTTGATAGCTCTTTTTTGGGTTCTGATATGAAGGGGGTATTAGCCTAATTCTACTCTGCATGCGTTATTTTGGGTTTTTCATTGTACATGCAAGATGCTTTTACAAAATTCGGTGTGAAACAATTAAACTGGGTTGTTATCCCATTTGTCAAATTCATTATTTGTTAGGGGAGCCCATATCTCACTGCCGTGAAGTGCCATTGGTTCAAGGACGAAGTGGAACATTTTGAGCCAGATTTTAATGGGAATATTGAGTCGAATGGTTTTTTTGATTGTATAAAAAGCTTGCTGTGCTTTTTCTCTCAGGTCTTTCACAGCCATGTTGAAGCTCCCAGATGAGCTGATGTTTAGGCCTAGATAGGTGTAATTTTTTGTGTGTTGCAATTTAGTGGTGCCCAAATAAAATGTGTGTATGTTTTCCTGATATCTGGGTCGTTTTTGAAATATCATGATTCTTGTTCTTTGGGGGTTAACAGTCAGGGCCCAGGTGTGACAGAACCTATGCATTGCTTGTCAGAAAAAAGCATGATGCAGTACTGGCAAAAACCTACAGTTTATTGCCCTCGTGTTTATAAGGATTTTTTGGGGTGACAGATGACAGATGATCTAAAGCAAACTTTCCTCCATCTGTCTCACCCTGTCTCTACTCAGCCCGACAGAACCTATGATCTGAAGATTGGCCAGCCCACGGTGTCGTACTTCCTCAAGCAAGCAGCGGGCATCGCGAAAGGGGCTGGTAAGACAGGTAAGATGTGTTGCTGCACTGATGTATCTCCTCTCACTCCAATTTAAACCCACTGAGCCCATCCTGCAATGGACACATGTCTCTCTGTGGGTTTGATTTTGGGCTTTGGTGTGATGTTATATTTATGATGAGCAGGGGAACTGAGAGGTAGGCAATTACAGGCAGAGGGGAAGGAAGCAGCAACGGTGGTGTGTTAAAAAAAGAGAATTATGGATTTCCCCCTTTCTGCTCCAAGCCATCTCCTCCCTGGTTTCAGCTTCTGACTCTTAATACCCCGCCAGCACCCTCCCCGACACACACACACACACAGACACATCCCCACTTTGTCCTCCTCTGTCTTGCCAAACGTTTTTGCTCTTTTCCCTATAAGCCCCTTGAATTCTTCATTCTGCCTTGTTCACACACCAGTGTCTCTTTTGTGTGTGAAGGCCACGAAACAGCAGGCATGGTGTCGGTAAGAGCAGTGTATGAAATCGCCCAGGTGAAAGCCCAGGATGAGTGCTTCAAAATGAGGAACGCCTCCCTTGAGACGGTCGTCAAATGCATCATTGGCTCGGCCCGCTCGCTGGGCATCAAGGTTGTCAATGAGTAAGTCCTGTTCTGTCCTCAGTGCACTTACTGTATATTGTCATTGGATTTACCTTAGCTACACTAGACCTGACCTGCATACACACACACACACACACACACACACACTGGTACAAGCAGCAGTGTCACAAGTTGGCACTGTCCTAGGCTTGTGAGATGGCATTACTTATCTTCTCCTTTAAAGGAAAAATCCACCCTTGGATACTCTTACACTGTTAGATATCATCAATCAGTGCATTCCAGGAATTATTTTGTGATGAATTGTTGTAATTTCGTTTTTTGGTGTACCCATTTTCCCTCAACCTGACTCGTCTGCTTCTACTTCAGTTAGTAATTTCCTACTTTATTTTTAAATTACCTAATTTACTCAAAATGCAGCATGTCTTGTGGCTGCATTGCATTCTGGTCTATTGAGGCTACTTTGACCTCTTCTACGATTGATTTCACCCTGTATGGTTGTTGAACGTCGGTGCAAAATGGTGAGCGTAAGCCCTCGCTCTTTGATTCTGAGGGACTGACACCAAAACCTGACGTTTACCGTTGATGTTTTAGATAGCTGAAAACCTTTCTGCTATCAGACTCCATTGTAGCTGTGCTGGAAATATCTTGATGCCAGTTATATTGAAAAATACACCACCAAACAATAAAATCAACCCAGCCAATAGCTGTTTTCTTTTAAGTGTTCAAGTGTTTTAAGGTGGGTTTTCCTCTAACACTTGGGAGTAATTCAGACATTTGTGGTTACTAAATATCATGCTAACCTCTTCACATTTATTTAGCCTCTTTTTCTCTTTCTCTTTCTCTTCAGCCTATCAGCTGATGAGTACAAAGTCTTCTTGGAGCAGCGAGAGGAGAAATTGAAAGCTGACGCAGCAGCAGCAGCAGCTGAGGCTTTATTGGTCAAGAAGAAATGAAGACCTGTATTACCCAATGCCCCCCTCTCTATGTATTTATACTGACTTTATACACATACCACGCTCACACATAAAACGCCATTACTGTTATGTGTATGTCATGTCTTAATAAAGGTCCAATTGTTCATGTAAGATTTTGAGAGTCCTTTGTGTTCAACCAATATCCTCATGATTTATGTCTGGTATTCAGAGTCAGTGATGGCTTCATTACAGCAAATTATTTGGTTTCATCATTAAAAAATGATTTAAGGGATTTCACCTCACATTCTAAATGCTGGCAGTAAATTAAGACAGCTTCTTGAACTTTTATGAACACAATTTATGACGCTGAGCCAAGCTAATGAATCTGTATTTGCTCTTTCCATGAAATATTTGTACCTTCAGTGTCTTTGATGTTGTTGAATTTTGAAATCTGTTATCAATAATTGTGGAAACCATTTGACTAATTTGTTTTTCAAGTTGTATCACCCACATGCCATATCAATCTGGTATCTGAGGAGTATATCACATCACTGTAGCTTTTTCTAAGCTTTGAATAGTGGGTTGTTTGCATTTTAATTAGAGCTGGAATTTGATTTGGTGAAATGCATTTGAAATATAAAATGATGCCCCTCTACTGATAACCTTTTCCCTACATGGATACTTATACAACCCAAGCAACTTTCTGGTGCAGTACTTCTCTTCGCCAGGAGATAGCAGCAGTGGGCCATGTTTCACTCCTCCACTGCTTGCCTTCGCCCCATCAGAGACACTGCAGTAGCTAGTGATGGAACAAAATGTTCGCTTGCAGAGAACCAGCCTGGTGTGGTAGGGCTTTGCCCCTTCAGATATGTGACATGATGTATTCAATGGGCAAGGTGAAGGCCGTGCAGCATATCTGGCTAAGACATTATGATGGGACCCAAACTCTATGATTTGCAGAAAATTGCTTCTTTTTTTTCTGTGATTTTGATTAGGATCACCTTCCCATCCTGTGGTAACAATGCATCAATTTGTGTCACATCCCTCTTTACTGTACCTCTAATTTTAGCTTCCTCTCACTCTTTCTTTGTCTCCTCTCCCTCTTCCACCCTCCCCTCTCTGATGCTTCTGAATGGAGGCTGAGAATAGAAGGGAGCAGGAATGCCTATATATGGAGTCTTACACCATTGCTGTGCACTGATAGAGTAGCAGGTATATCGAGTGAATGTGGGCTACTGTGATTTGTAAAGAGGGGGGTGTGTGTGTGTGTGTCGAAAACCTCGATGCCAAGTGTGTGCGTCAGTCTGAGTCAGATAGTGTCTCATTCTGTCTCGTCATGTGTGTGCGTCAGTGCTGTTGCTGAGCGAAACTCGCTCCAGGGGAAGAAATGGAGGAGAGTGTATGGGAGGGAGGAAAGGAGGCAGTGATGGTGGGATGATGATGAGGCTGTGGGAGGAACAGGGGGCTTGACTATGACGACACAAATGCATCAGCTGCATTAAGTGCACTTTAATATAAATGCATTTGTATGACAATCAAATACACTTATAAGCAACACAAGAGAACACTGATCCACAATGTCCATTTTTCAGTAAGATATCATGTATATATTCCATCTTAGGCAATAAAAATCTCTCATATATACACTATATTTCATACAAATGTACAAATGTGTACAACCTTTCTCAAAAGAACATATGCCTATATCCACAGACATAATGCATATGCATTAACATATTTTTTAAATATCACTCATACAATATAATAATTTTACACATGTATTAACTTAGCCTTTAATAGCTAGAACGTAGGAATCAATCCTTTACTTGACCGTAGACAACTCTACGTGAGCATGTCGACACCATGGGAATAGTACCATTCTCAACCCGTGTCGCTTGGTAACTGAATAGAAATAGCACCCCATCCCTATTTTCATTTTTTAAAACAAAACTTTTGTATTCTAACCCCTCTCAAAAAAGAAGAATCACTCATTCACATAGTCAATTGTGCCTCACTACACCGCACTCCAGAGGAGCAACGATGTAACTGTCCATTTGGAATGGACATGGATAAAGAGTTCAGAGTTCAGCAGGTCAGGGCTGTTTCAGGCATACAGGAGCCGCTATAAGCTGCCAGCATTGCAAATATTGATGCTGCAAGAATATCCAGCCAACTGCCCTCAAGCCAGTGGTGACCTGAAGAGCCCACATTCAGAGTCTAATATACAGTACAATGTAGTGGTGGATTCCTGGCATGATCAGAGTTCCTGCAAACATCCAGACGATCTCTACTTGGTGTTACATCTAGTAAAGCCATGGAAACCATCAACATTCTTGAGATCTTCACATGCCAGGGTCTCCTCACATGTTTTATTTTGTTTCTATTTTGTTTGCACGTCACATTGATACACAAGTTTTAGATGGAGAGATAAATATGAAATGTTAAAGGTCTGCAGCCGCAAACTCAAAGCTCAAAGTGTCTTGGGTTTTAAGTTGATTACCATTTGTGAGTTTTGATGTAGCCGTTAAAGGCTGCGAGGAGAGAGTGCTATAAAATCAGAGCTGAACTGAACTGGCTCTGAGGACCGGATAGAGGAGTTCTGAGCAAGAAATCTGTCTCTCTTTAGTGATGTACTGATAGTGGTTATCCCAAGGATTGAGAGAATATGTAAACCTAGACTTCCAATACATTTGAGGTTTGGGTTTACGTTGCTGCATGTCAGGCAAAAGTGCTATAAGTCATTTCACTATAAGAAATGTATTCTATTTGTATTTTTTTAACAACAGATTTTTCACTACGAGTGAATACAAATGCGCGTCTGGAAGTTAAACAGCGCTTACAAGTTCAGAGATGTTTCTCTGTCTGATCATATCTAAAGCTCATGTTACAGAGAAGCTGCGAGACACCACATGGACTCAAAACCCAGTCAGTTATGGGTCCATATCGTTGCACCGTCATGTAAACGCTGCACCATTTTGTAGTAGTAGTATACAGATTAATGACTGTACAAAAATATAAAGCCAATCTTTGTTCTCAGGAGACATGTAGGAGTTTAAGTCCTTAAGTTATATATACATTATGTATATTTATACACTTAATAATTTTTTACTTTTCAGTAAAAGGGGCTCCACAAAATATGACAATATGCCATACTTAATGAAGTAAGTCACAGACTTATTTTAGAACGGAGGAACACTTCCACTCCCATCTGAAAGACAAAGAAGGAAAAAGAGAGAAAGAAGAAGTTAGTATGGCATGTTCAGAAAATGCTTCTGTCACCTCATTTAACAGACAGAAAAAGATGCTATACAGAGGAAAGTGAAAGACTCGTACCTTTGTGGAAGCACTGTGGCGATGGATGACACTGGAGTTGATACAACTCAGGTTGTTGCCCTAAGCCAGGGGCGATCGAGGCACCTGCCCCAAACATGGGTTCCAGGACAGCCAGTTCCTCCAAGAGGGACTGGGTGCTAGATACGGTGGGCATGGGCGAGGCGATGGGCGTGGAGGGGGAGGGGGAGGCAGTGAGGATGAGGGGAGGGGAAGCTGGGATGGAGGAGCAAGAGGACAAAGGAGATGACACCACCTCAATCTCCATTGCTTCCTCCAATAGCCCCTCCCCTTCCGCCTTCGCCCCGGCCTCAGCAGCCACAGTCGCCCCGCACCCAGCCATGGAGTTACATTGCGCCGATTGGACGCTACAGATGTGGCCCACTCTCTCAAAGTGGGAGGGTTGGCGCCAGCACACTGGGATTTGGGGAGAGGTTGGGCTAGAAGGAGTGGAGGAAGGGGAGGACGAGGGTGAGGGGGAAGAGAGGCCGGGGGACTGGGGAGGAGCAGAGAAGTCTTGGAGGAGGGTTTCTAAGATGCTCTCTTCAAACAGAGGGTCATCATCATCATGGAATATGGGAATGTCCAGACCTCTCCATGCCTTGATGGAATAAAACTCCCCAAGCATGTGGACTGAATCAACATCAGGGTTTTCTAGGGAGGGAGACAGGAAGGGTGAGGGAGGGGAGGATGAGGGTGAGAGTTTGGATAAGAGGGGATCCAGATAGAATCCCTCTGCGAGTGAGCTGATATGCTGAGCTAAGAGGGAGATTTCTGCGCTCTCCTTCTCCCTCTCTCTCTCCAGGGAGAAGAAGGAGAGGCAGGGCTGTTTACCAGGAGAGGCCTCTGGGGTAAGGAGGCCCTCAAGGGAATACTGGAGGGGGCCCAGAGGGACATCTACATACAGTGGCCCCCGTACCTCAGGCAGGGTCATCACTGTGCAGTCACCGTCCCCAGGGCTGTCAGGCGTGGGGGGCAGTTTCTCATAAAGAGAGCCACTGCAGGGTTCCACATGGAAGAGAAGGTCAGTGGATGGGGTAGGTAGCACCAGGGGTAGCTTGGTAGACAGGGTGGTGGGGGGAGGAGGGCTGGAGGTGGTAGTTGTTGGGTCTGATGGGGAAACTGAGGGGGCCACGGAGGTGGTGGCAGTGGCCGTTGTAGCAGAGGGTGGAGGTGTGGTAGTGCCTGTGGGGTCGAAGCTGAAGAGGGGTTCACCAAATAGGAAGCTAGCCCCGCCAAGCTGGGGCGTGTAGGGTGGTGTGCACACAAACTCTTTGGTCTGCTGATCTTGTGAGGTGGGCACTGGAGGGAGAGGCAGGGGGAGAGAAGGCAGTGGGGGTTCAAGCTGGAAGGAGGGGGGCAGGAGAATGTTCTGGGTGAGGAAGTCTAGGTCTGCCACTGTTGCAACAGTGACTGGGGTTGGAGAGGAGGCAGTGGAGGGGCTTTGGGCAGGGCCAGTAGGCTGCTGCTGAAAGAAGCTTTCTTCCTCCAGAGAGGAGATACTGGAGCGAGGGTCACCCTGCATGGCCTCAGCAGCAGAGCCTCCTGGTTCATCAGAAGAGCCCACACTGCAGCCAGCAGTACTGAAGTCAAAAGACTGGGCAGACAGGCCACTGCTGCCGGGGGTGAAGACCTGGTCTGGGCTGGACAGGGTCTCTGGGGACTGGAGGCTCAGGCTTTCCTGCTGAGAAGTACCAGCACTCAGAACCAGGGTCAGCTGGGTCTGCTCTGTGCTGAGCTGTTGACGCACCGACCAGGCCTCAAGCTCACTGAGAGACAAATGGAAAAACAGGGGATTAGGCTTGTGTATTTACCAGCATTTACCATTCATCATTCTTTTGTGTCCAAGCTAGTAAGTGGTGTGTGTGGTAAAGAGGCAGTAAATACCTGATGATGTAGTTGTTGCTGCTAATGGGGATGTCTCCGGCCTCCAGCTGGAGCACCATGTAGAGCCAAACCCAGGACTGGTCTTCTGCCTGCACACGCACCACCATTTCGGTTCTACCCTCTCCTCCTTCTCTCACTGGAGGAACAACCACAACATGAGTTGGCATCAGTCTGTAATCCTGTTAATAATCATCATAGCATTTTTCAATGTGTGGTTGTGCCAGTGGGCACAGTGTGTGTAATTGTGTAGGCATGCATGGTTGTAATGTGATGTATGCTGGTAGGTATGTGTGAAGAGTACTCTACTTACATAGGCTGTGGTGCTGAGTGGAGGCATGTGACAGATCCTGTGGGTGGAGGAGGCTGTACCACGAGCGAGAGCGTAGCGCTGCCACATCAAAGCCAAGATAGGCACTCACACTGCAGGGGAGAGTGGGCGAAGATGTGTTAGGATACTTTTCTACCCCTTTAGTTACACACAGCATAAAGTAAACAGTTTAATTCATGGAATATACCGCTTCATATTAAAGCAACAGGTGGAGGATTGGATCTGTAATTTGTGTGAACTCACCTGTCCTGTG
Source organism: Rondeletia loricata (assembly GCA_900302605.1). Taxonomy (NCBI): domain Eukaryota; kingdom Metazoa; phylum Chordata; class Actinopteri; order Beryciformes; family Rondeletiidae; genus Rondeletia; species Rondeletia loricata. The sequence goes on from OMLI01004846.1 coordinate 13,664, forward strand.
CATTCTGCAGCCTCATGTCCCGGCCATGCTGGGAATGGAAGCAGGCCAAAAATAAGTTACTCTCAGCAGGAGGAGGGGTGGAGGTCGATTCCCTTTCTCCCCCAGGGCCAGAGCGGGTAGGGTGGGGCTCCAGAGGAGAACAGAAACACACCCAGACGGTGTTGGAGGTCCAGTAGGACCCAGCAGCAGGAGAGGAGGGGGGGGGGGAGAGGCAGCAAGCGCGGATCAGAACCAGCTTGTTCCCAGCACTCTGCCTGCGCACGGACTTGGAGGTGTTGAAATGACATCGGAAGAGACGGTCTGCAAAGAGGAGGATGGGAGGAGGTTTTTTAATTTTTTTATTTGGTATTCAATCTGCATTGAGTTTCACTGGAAGTGGGCATTTATGAAATTTTTATTTTATTTATCAAATGTTTATATCTTGTCTTACCTATGTCAGGTGATGTAGAGGTTGAGAGGTTGGTCCTCATGATAAAGTGGTCCGAGGCATCAATGATATCATACACACTGTCACCCTGGGCCACAAGATCCACCTGAAAATATATATAAAAAAAACTTTTTTTATTTATGAAGCCCAGACTAAAGCTTGAATATGCCTTTAAGTTACTAAACTATGGAGAACTATATACTGGTTGTAATAGTCTACGTTTGGGCCTGTTTGAGTGTAGACTCACCATGGAGTGTCCGAGGTGCTCGGAGACGCTGTCTGACAGGTACAGGAGCTTCCCTTCCCCAGTCAGCAGCATCAAAAACCCCGACAGCGACTGCGCCAACTCCGATAGTTCGTGGAAAGACAGAAACCTTGCACTTTCCTCAAGACTGGCAGCAGGTCCCGATTCTAAAAGGGGGAAAAGGGAGGTGGACAGAGCAGAAGGATGCCACTTTGGTTAATAAAACAGCATAAACGCAACATCCCTGCTCCCAATAGCGGCCGCAGTGGATTTCAGCACCCTGGACAGCGGTACGGGCTTCTTCCCTGGCGTTAGAGCGTTTCAGCACTGGACAGCGACACGTTGCTGTAAACGCATGAGCTTCTACCACAGTCATTAACGGACAGCTCTTCTCCCCAGGCTGAATAGGCTTTCCAAAAATCACATTTAGACCGAAGCAGTTGCCCTCGGTGTCACTAAAACACTTGTTGATTCCACGCATGAGCCAAATCGACTGTGGAAAATCGCAGCCTATCTAGGAATGTTTCATTCTCACGTAGTAATACATATTGTGAAATGTATCAACAGGTAGTTTTCTGAATAAATTCTGTCTTACCTTGAGAGAAGAAGACGGATTTCCTGGTGTACATGCAGGCAAGTGACATGATGTGCAGGTATGAGAGCCGCGCTTTATCTGCATCGGATATGGGCAGCAAGTCCTTCAGGTTCCGGATCTCCGCGTTGATCTGGTCCCTTCGAGCCTTTGATGCTCCTTTGGTTGAGCGATACATTGTTGCCAGATACGGTGATATCAAATTCCTCCAGATGTCAGGTGGAGACTTGAAAGCAGAGTGTTTTTCAACGGTGTGCTTCGGCTGAAGTCGGGGTCCCCGTCTCCGAGATGTGTTAGAGACAGGCTCTAAAAGTGACAAGCTTTGAGGTGTGTTATTGGACTTTCATCTCATCTCTTTTCAGAGCAAGGTTTAAAAACCTTCTCCTCTCCTTTTTCTTTAGCTCCGCCACAGCGTCCAGCTCAGATGCTGGCCGACTGCTGGATGTCTGTCCCCCCTTTCAGAGTGCAGGTGATTCGGCGGCTGTGGTAGCCGTCTCTCGCCCAGAAGTCCGGAACCCGTATATCTGGATGAGGGACTCTGCTCGCCAGTCACTTATATAGCCTGGGACTCCGCCGGAGTAGGGGGGCTCCCAACGCACCAACACCGACGTAAAAGGGAGGGAGGGGGGCTAGAGAAGAGGGGGGGCTGAGGGGGATTGATATATTTCACATCAATGTTAGCAAGGGTGAAATTCTCCTCCTCCCTCTCCTATGCCCTCTCCTTTCGGTGACTCTTGCCCGACGTCAGCTCTTCCCTCTACTCGGTGATGACGTCGGACTGAAATCGGGAGCTCCGGCGACGCAAAAAGCCCGATTTGGACAAAACCGAGTAAGGGGCGGAGTCAAGCGTAAAACGTAAACGGAGTCAC
>OMLI01004847.1:0-13924 GCA_900302605.1 Rondeletia loricata
CTCTCTCACCCCCGCACCCACACACACACACACACACACACACACACACACACACACACACACACACACACACACACACACACACACACACACACACACACACACACACACACACACACACACACACACACACACACACTAGAATGACTATTGCTGTATCTGATGCACATGGTGCAGTGAGAAAAGAAAAGCAGCATTGATAACGTTTCAGGTAGGCTACATAATAATTGTGTTTGGCATTACTAGGAACACTACATTATTAATTGTGACAACCACCTCCTTTAAGTTGTCTTACAAGGAAAAGGAAATTAAAGGCTAGATGCAAATCCACTTCAACAGAAATCATGGCATGGTGGTTTTCCAGGCTATTTAAAACCAAAGGAACACAGACCTGCTGCTCGGCTATGAGTGATGTCTTGAGGTTCTGCATCTCCTCATTTTTCCTTTTCTCCAGGAGCTCCATCTGGGTCTGCAGGGAGGCCCTCTCCTGCTGCAGCCGCTCCTGTAGGGCCGAGTCCAGAGAGAGCGGTGCACCGGCTTCTGAAAGCCACTCAGCATGCAGGGACAACCCTTCCTCCCTGAAAGACATACAGTATGGTAAAATACTAATAGAGGAATTAGATAATCAGGACATGCAAGCATACTCAAACAGATAAATAGTGGCAACAATAGTTAATTCTCAATCAACAGTACAAGTGGACTGTTTAGCATATCTAAATCAGATCTTCTCTCAGCATGACATTTTAATTATTTAAGCAAGCAATCAGACAATCAACTGAAGAAAAGAGGTATAACACTAAAAAACAGCAGTAATGCAATAGCATGTTTAGCTTTCTGTATGTGATGTGTCTCATTTATTTGCATCAAACAGTTACCTTATTGAGGACTGTCTCCCGTGAAGCTCATTTTCAAGTTGTCTAATTTTGCCTAAAAGTCTCCTCTCCGTCTCCTCCTTCTGCTGCTCTAACTCTTTAAAGGCATCTGGTAATGCAACCTTCAAGGCCTCTTCTTCCTCTAAACTTTTCTGGACTGCTTGTCTGTCGTGCTCTAATCTTTTAGAGAGTAGGTTGTTTTCTGCCTGCAAATTGCAGATAACAGTCCTCAACTCTCGCTCTTGCTCCTGGAGACTCCTCAGCTGCTCTTCTTTTTCTTCGCGTAGAGCAGCCACTTGCTGGTCTAAGTCCCACTGGAGTTTCTGCTGCTGCTCAGCATGTTTCCTCTCAGCATCATGGGCTTGCTGCTGCAGAGAGGAGAGCTCGCTGCGCAACAAGATAGTCTCCTCGTCATGTCTGTCCACCAGCTCTGAGATGCAATGGTCCTTCTCAATCCGCATTAGAGCCCTCAGCTCTGCTAGATCAACTTCATACTCCTCATTCTTCACCTGAAGCTGTCTTTTGAGATCTACCAGCTCTTGGCTAAGGACTTTAGTCTCAGCCTCTACCTGGACCTTCACAGATTCAGCCTGCTGCACCTTGGCCTCCTCAAATAACAGCCTCACCTCTTCAGTCTCTGACTCTTTGAGAGCAAGCTCCACCTCTAGCTTGCAGCGTAGGTCTGCCAGCTCAGCAGTACGAGCTTCCAAGTCCTTGATTTGGCTGTCCTTCTCTCTCAGGGCCGTAGCGTGGTGATCAGCTGCCTCGGTTAACTTGGCCCTATTCTCTGTAACCAGGTGCTCCAGAGCCTCCTGGTTTTCCCTGGTGAGGGTCTCCAGTTGGGCCTTGTGTTGCTGCCTCATTCTGTCCTCCAGCTCCTTTAAGTGGGACTGCTCAACCCTTTCCAACTCCTGCCGGATCTTCTGTTGGCCACGTTCAATCTCAAAGTGCAAATTCTCAAGCTGGCAGGCCAGGGAGTCTCTGGAGGTTGAGAGAGTCTTGATTTCTTCAGCTTGATCACTGATCTTCTGCTCCAGGTCTTTAATCCTCTCTGTCTGGCTTGTCTCTGCTTCAACCAATCGCTCCCTCTCACTCTCGAGCTGAGTGAGTTCCTTCTCTTTGCGCTCCAGAAGCCCTTCCAGCTCCAGCATAGCGCGTTGCACATCTTTGACAATATTCTGGTTGACCTGGTTTTCCTCCGTTAGGGTTTGGACCTGTTCCTCGAGCTCTTGCCGAAGGGAGAGGAGCTCACTTTGGTGCTGCTCCCTCATCTCCAGTTTATGGGTCTGGCAGAGGTAGTCCACAACGCTGCACACCTCTATGGTCATGGTCTTGAGGGCAAAGCCAAGGTCACGCTGTTCCTTCAGTACCAGACCTCTAAAGTGGTAGAGGTCATCCTTGATGCTTCTTAAATTGGACTGGGACTCTTCTGCAGAAGATCGGTACTTCTCGATAATCAGCTTCAAAACAGCCATCTTTGAGTTCTCCCTCTCTAGTGTTGTGGTATCCTGCATACGCTTGTTGTCGATAGCATTGATGACAGAGGAATACAGTGACTCCACCATCATTTCAGGACTAGTAGGGTCACTGATGTGGTTAGGGGAGGTCAAGTTCTCTTCAATCACAAACTCATTAACAGCAGACATGAAGTCAGATTCAGGGCTCTCTGCCAAAGAATCCAGGTCAAGGGAGCCCTGGTGAAGGACTGGGTCCATGTTTGGGTGGCCGATGGTTTCAAAGTCAAAGGTTTGTGCGTCAATGCTGTCTGGGGACAAGTCCTCTAACGGGGCGGGGAGGGGAACATGTAGGGGCTGGCAGGTAGGGCCCTGAAAGCTGAGAGAGGAGGGGGTTTTGGAGGAGACAGGGGTTGTGGTCCCAGGTATGCTTTCAGACTGTGGGGTCAACGCAGTTGATCTCTGAGCACTCTGGCTACAGGATGCCTGGAAGGACAGCAGATGAAAAAGGGAGTGAGAGGACATACAAGCAGAAACAACAGCTAACGTTAAGCACAATAACAAACTAATGAATTCGAAAATATGTAGGAAATGTTTCTACCGAGGTTAGCTAACATATTCAGTAATGGCGTATTTACAAGCCACTTATTATTGCCATTGGTTAGCTAGAAGGCTAACTAGTCAAGATAGAATAACAAACAAAAGGAAAAGTACCCAGATATGCTAACAAATGCTAGCTCCCAGACTAACAACTAGACATTCCTCATCGCCCGCAACGCCATTTGTATCCCCCGCCACAGGTGTAACGCCTAGGCCCTGCTACAGATTATAATATATTTATGGCAAGTATGTATTATAATTTTTCATGTTTTCAAAGTGAAACTTTTTTCACAAAATTAAAGATGGCTACTAAAAATACAAAATGGTCACCGGTAAATGGACAAACCCCCACTGGAGAAACCCCCACAGTCAACAATTGAATTTTCAAGATTTTGTCAATTTTTCATTGTGTCTGAAAATTTTAAGTCAATCGGTTGAAGCGTTGAAGAGTGAATGTCCAGAGGACATCCCAAAATTTGACATTTTGACCCCTAATCGGGTGGAGGTGACTTTCAATATGGTCCATCTTTGTAACAGTTGCCTTAATAACTTGCATGAATTAGAAGATCGTCAAAGGTTTTTGTCTGGTGCCGAGAACTAATATTCAATTTTCAGGGAGTTAATTGGTTCAAGCGTTCAAGGGTGTTAGCGGGCGGAGAAAACCCCAAATTTGACCTACTGACCCCTGGCGATCGGGCCATATTGGAGGCGATCGGGCCATACTGGATCGGGTGGTGCTGAATTTCCATGGGGTTCATCCTTGTAACACTTTCCATCACCCCTGGATATTTGAAATCCATCGGTTGAAGCATGCAAGAGTTAAACTGTTAACATTGGATACCACACGAGTGGTAGGAGGGCCTTCAAACAACAACAAAAACACAGCCTCGGCCCGCTCCTGTGTTTTTTAATGCAGAAATCTCCGGAGTGGGTGCGCCATGACTGCTTTACTTTTTTTCACTCACTACCATTCAGCAACTCCTGCTGATATTTACTAGTCATATTATGCTTCAGGAAAACAGAAACATTACAAATGGAACCTTTAAGCTAGAAAAGCAAAACGAGACTTTGTATAAGATACATCCTTGGATCTGTACAAAGGGCTGTTACAAATAGGGAACAAGTAGTTAGAAGTAATCCCATGCTCTCCTACATACTAGCCTACAGTGTCTAGTTTTATTTTAAATTGTAAAGCATTGTGTGTGATAAAAATTAAAGCATTGTTGTTACTGAAGTTGTCATTACCCTTTGTTCGCTTAGTAGGTCAGTAATGGTTTGAGACATCTCATCCATACTCTGTGCAGCTTGGACCAGCTGGTGAAGCATCTCTACATGATGATTTAAGGGCTCGAAGTCACACAGTGTGGGAATCCTGAGAAAAAATTAAATACAAAGCAGTGTGTCAGAGATCATTGTAATTGAGGACAGAACGCTCATAACTGATCAATTATTTTAAGACCTTTCTATACTACAAGCAGTCTAGGGCTGGGTATTTTTGGTAATTCCACAACAATATAAATTTGGGTGTCATATTTCGTTTAACAGCAATACTATTTTGATACCTTTCTATGAACTGTGACAGCATATTTGATTATGCAATAGAAAACAAATGTGTGCTGTGTTATTTTACATCCATTTGCTTGTCTAAATGGAATCCCCACCAAGTTCATTTGATTTAGAAATGCCCAAAAAATAGCACAAAACTGGTATAACTCTTACAGTATATGTATCATTTTTCAATGCCCATACTCTAGCAGACACTTCTGGTACTGTTATGAAACCGGCACGGCCATATCTGAAACCATTTGAGTGATTGAAGACAGTGACTTACATGAGGAAAGGCTGCACCTCTGTGGGACAACAAGACTTCAGGTACTGCAGGTCCTCAATTGAGATGTCTGGAAGCTCATAGTCAAACCTTCTGGGCTTTCGTGTCTATGAACAATAGTGGACAAAGACAGAGAGAGAGAAAAAGAGACCCCTTAAAACACAGCAGAAATATGAAAATTCAGACTTGCTCAAAATGGTGTTCCATTCAAACTTACACAAAACGATGAGGGAGGCCATGAATCAAGTCCTCTAAACAAGCGATTTCTGAGGAAAGACTTCCCTGAAAAGAAGAAAGGGAATATAAAGCTCAGCTCTTGGTCGGAAGTGGTGTGCAATTTCAAAGGTACGTTGTGCTCTACAGTGACAACTCAAATATCATCAACTAGGAACTCTCAAAAGAGACTTACTAAAGAGTTTCCCAAACGTTTCCCTTTTGAACTTTTCTGCCTCGTAGAGTCGTTTTCCATCCTTCACAAGTGCACAGGCCCACTGAAAAGAGTAAAAATAAAGTTAAAATTTTACAGCAACATAATGCATTTCTCTTTCAATGTCCTTTTTCAGGACTGGGTGCCAGTGTGGCTCCCTGGGGGGGGGGGGCCTGAATGTTACTGGGCAGGTTTAAGGCCATTTTCTATTATGAGTTTAAATGTCAGGGTTGGCTAATTTTTATTTTCTGTCATCCCTGAAACTGGGAACTTCTTGCTCGTCCCCATAATAAAAAGACATAGAAACATTTGCCACTTAGGACCAAACAGTTTTAGGAAAACAGAAAGGGAAATGGAAGGATTGGACAGGAGTAGCTTTCTGTTGCATCAAGTATTGTCTCAGAACAAAATCTGAAAGTGAGGAAAAATATGAGCAAAATCAACGTATGATTACTTTCTGACTCAGACTGACCATAAACAGCATCTGGCACTGACCTCTCTGTAGTGGCGTATAAACATCTTTCTCCTGACGACTTCCACCACTGCCAGGCAGTACATCTGGGGCACAGTGCTGAGGGCCTCCACCACCCTCACTCTCTCCATTAGCTCTGTTAGTAGCCTGAGTAGAGCCTGAAGCTTCTCCCCATCCTGGTCTGCATGAAGCATTACGTAGCAGCACCATCTAATGCAAAATAATCACATGTGGTAACCTTGACAACATGTTTGTCTGAACTGTATTTGCATAATTTTTTTTTACAAGATAGACTGGATTCAGTACAATAAGCTGAAATAGCTATGTTGTTCAAGGGATCATTGGCAAAGTAAGTGTTGAGTTACAGGGAATAAATGATAGGAAATAAAATGGTTTATGCTTTACTTGAGTCGGACTTGAAGGTTGTTAGCAAGTTCTTGTTTGGCAGTGGTGCACTTCTTTTTGATGTCCAGCAGCTTAGAGTGGTTGTTCAGCATGATCATCAGCTGGTTAGTGTGACTCAGACACAAGTCAGGCAGAACAGATGCATCCTTCAGGTTTTCAGCCCGCTGCTGATTGGCCAAAAATCCCTGGTAAAACATAAGATACATGTAAGCATTATTTATCCACCATCCACAAAAATTCGAAAATGGCATAAGAATTTTTAAAAGTAGCGATCTCTTGTTCTGCTTACCTGAGCAAGTTCTCTCTGTTCATTCACCAACTTATTACAGCTTGCAATCATTTGGTCTAGAGCATACAACCTGTCCTCAAGCCCCTTGATGGCTTTCATGTTTTGATTATCTAGTTTGGCAATCGTGTCTCGACAATCTGCCAGGAAGGGTTGAATGATCCGTGGGTCAAGCTGAAAGACAAAACATTTCAGTAAGGACTCTCAATATTGTCTCCCAAAGTTTATAACTACATATTCAGAACCCTATTTTGATAGGCATGCTCACAAAACAGTGACTCACCCTATTGATGGAGTCAAAGCATTTTCTCACAACTGATTCCACATCATTGGGCCTGTCTTGTACGTTGATCCAGTCTAGTAGTGTGACATTGAAGGAGGGAGGGATGGCCAGCTCTGGAGTGTCGTCCTCCTGTAGGGCAGCCCTCAGCCCACCACTGTCAGTCATTTCACTTGTTTCCTGTTCTTCAGTCAGTTCAGATGTGGCTGTACCCGGAGCAGAGAAAGATGCAGGTAACTTAGTGGTCCTCTGTGCATCAGTGGTGCAGAGCACAGGGTCAGTGGATTTCTTCTCCTCTGTCTCATCTGAGTCCTTTTTGGGGGTTGAGCTGGACTTCTCAATGTTCTCTCTGTAACTATGTCTTGTCAAACATTCCAGCAGAGGTATCTTGGCCATGACAGAGACTGCTGTCCCTAGCCTGCAACCATAACACAGAATACATTAAGACATTACGTTCAGCTTCATTCCTTTGAATTAATTTAATCAAGACAATTTCTCAGAAATATAACTTCATTAACAAGCATAAAGTATTTGGTATTTGAAGTTCAAGACCATCTGGCCTGATTAGCACAGTGCAATATATCATGTTCCTTGGGGGCAACTCTTACTTTGAGAGTTTCAATTTAATTTCCTCCAAGTCCTGTTGATAATTTGTGTATGCAGTGTCAAATTTCCAGAGCAACTTCTGATAAGACAGGGTGCAGTCATCCAGATTAGCCATAATGGCAGCCCAGCCTTGGTGTTGGAGGTGTTCATCATGAACCAAACGTTCACAGAAAGAGCAAAGTTTCTTGGCAACTTCAAACATTTCCTAGAGAGGCAAAAAATAACAATGTCAAGACAAGTCAGAACCATCCCAAAGTTCATGTGTTTGTTTAGAATGCTTTTATACTGTAATTAAGTAGATCTGTGTAATTTAAAGAATGGTGTGAGCTCTGTATCTAGCCACCAATCTATCTATATCAATTTCAACAAAGGTAATGCGCAATGTTAGCAAATCATTCCAAAGCAAAGGCTTGGCCCTATGCCTCCTAAGGAAAGACAGCTTTTTAGAAAAGTAGATAATTACCACAGCAAGTTGTGTTCGTGAGGCAACGGTGTGAAAGACAGCTGGCATCAAAAGAGACTCTTCCACCTTAAACTTAATCTCACTCTCAATCGGTACGGTGGTTTGGGGGATTGTTGGTTCAAGGTCAGACAAGATCATCTCTTTGTTGAATAGGAAAATTGGGTTGGTGTCCTAGACATCAACAACAACAACAACAGGACCTCAGTAATCAGAACATTACAAATGCTACCTCTCTGAAACAAAAAACGTCCTTCCTGACTAGTGATCTGGATCAAGACAGAGGCAATCATTTCAAAAACATAGTGGAATTGTTAAATAATAATAAGCGGACAAAGGGTACAAAACTTACAGTGCCAGCACTGTAGCTGCAGACTCGCCTCTCTGCAGCCATACACTCCCCTCCATTGACAACAAGGATTTGATGTTGAGGTTCAATCTTATATTTGACATGGATGGCATGTTTAAGCTCCAGCACACTGAGGCAAAATAAGAATACAGTTTATTTACGAGAAATGGCCAAGATATGTTGACCACTATTCTTGACTACTATACAAATACAATGCCAGTCTCTTACCTTTGGACAGCAAGCTCGGTGTCAAATGTCAGTGTGCGGCCATTGTTGACCTGGAACACATACAACTTCATGTTGAATCTCCCAGAGATCTTCGCACTTGCCTATCTTGCTCATTTAGTCATTCAAAGCCACCCTGCAAAAAAAACACGATCACAAAAGGGTATTAGAAGTATGATACTCCCAGCTTTTACATTTTACTCAGGTCTGCCTTATTAGCATTAAATGAGTAATGGTAAGAGGTGATGTTGGCATCAAGGCACGAAGGTGGTAGGGTTATTTTATTACTTTAAGTCAGGTGTGACTGTTGGCTCCATCATATATGATAAGTATGGTAGAGGAAGCCTGCTATTGCCACCAGCTGCTTACCTAGATGACTTATAGAACTGGCTTTCACACAAAAATAGAACAGGTGGAAGGGTATTGTACGCTGGCCTTACAACGTCCTGTCTGCTGGATAATTAAACTAAGTAGCTGAGTCACCATGTTGATGGTTACTAGCTACTATGACGTTTTTTACCTAACGTTATAGAAAGTAATGTGAAGCTGACCTAACGTGGGGGAAAGTGTTGTTTAGCAAGCTAGCAGCATGCACAACAACCATCTGATCAGTGGCTGTCAATTTCCATTAACTGCCACTTCGATGAGGCCTGGAAAAGCTAACATTTGTTGATGTTTATCTGGAGAGCGGCGAGTCAGAAAGCTAGGATAATTACACAGCTATCTAAATACATTGCAACGGATGAAATACAAAACCGTGTTCCCGTCGCGTCATCTGCTAACAGTTGCTAATATGACAATATAAAGTAGATAACTAGCCGAGTTGCTATCCCAAATTTAAGTATTATTAACGTCAATTGCCTTAAATAACGTTTACGTAGACTTCAGCTGGATTGCTGGCCTGGGCAACATTCAGTGTTACCCGAGTTCTTCAAACCTTTGTGTTTGGCTTACTTGACTTCAGGCTGGCTGGTTAACTTGGCTAATAACTTCGGCCTCCGGCTAGTCAGGAGCCACCAGCAGCTGTTAGCAAGCTAGTCAATGACACCCGCTGACTGCGCTCACTGGTTGTTAGCTAGCTAACATTAGCTGTCAAGCTAACGCTAAGCACTGGCAGCGTCGATGATTTTGACAGATGCGACTAGCTACACGAGCCAACATCACCTGCTCGGGTCATACTCGTGTGGCTATATGAATGTCTTTCCATGTTAAATGTTTCAAGTAAATGGTTTCGTTGGTCTTACCTTTCTTTGCTCGCATCTCCCAGTTGTTGGTCTCCACCTTGCCTTGGCGAGTTAGCAAGCTAACTAGCAAGCTAACCTGCTTTAGCTTGGCATACATAGAGCTAGCTTAGCAAGCTAGCTAACGTTAGCTAACGTTAGCTAGATTACAACTAGCCTCAAATATAACGTTAGCTAACAGCCGTGGCCAGCTGTGTTTCTTTACAATCGAATCATATTGCTCCAAAAGGAATATCTAACGTTAATGTATCACGCCAACAAGCTAAAAATGTTTTTACTCGACATTGTGTAATACACGAGCTACAACACCAGTTGTTTATCTCGAGTAGCAAGCTAACACCCTTTTCAGTAGCTGTGTCTGTTTTGTTGTTGCCGCCTGGTGATGTGCGACTCTTAAACGATCAGTTCAGTAGTGATCCAACTGAAAGCCAGCACGCCTAGAGTTGTTATAGATAAGTGAGCTAGTTTAATTTAATTTACTACCTTTATGCTCTCTGAAAGTTTCATACTTAATGCTCAGTTCAGATTTTTATGCTTAGTTTAAACTTCCAAATACATTGACTTTCAGATTAGATTTAGGCCTACATCCGAACAATCAGTCAATATTTTGCTACACCATAAATTACTAGTAATTTTGGCCCATGGTAATGTCACTTTCAGCATTAACCGAAATACTTTTAATATTCTTTCATCAGTAACCAGAATTCTGTAAACTGTAAACATCTTTAAAGTTGTAAGAATTATCTTTAGCTATAAGAAACTCTTTATTAGCATCACAAATATGCTCTATCTTTAATATTTTTTATTTTCATTTATGACCTTATTACCTTATTCATATCCTTTAATGTCTTTTACTCATTTGTCATTCTCCTTAACCTCCATTATTTGCTGCTCTAATGACACATATTTCCCTTGGGGATCAATTAATTTAATCTTATCTCATCATGTTCTGCCCCTACTCACGTGTGGCTAAATCAGATTAACAAATTAATTGAGAGATTTACTTTCTATTGAACAGGTTCAAAAGAACTGACTCTCACAACAGAGTCAAGTTTTCCATCAGAATATGCCTTCGTCACTGTGCTTTTTCAAGGTGTATTCTGGGAAAAAAGAGAAAAAGCTGTCCAGTGTTTTGCTGCAACATGAGAAGGGGTGTGGTTAATGTAGGCTGCAGTGTGTAGATTATTCCTATTTTGCTGCAGAGTAGAGGTAATTTGGTAGTTCTTCTCACCTAGCTCTATATTAAGTATTTTTTCATTAAAACGTTCATTATCCTACTCTTTCTGGGACTGCTGATTTGCTGGTATTAGGCTACCCTTGATATGTGTTAATTTCATTGGGTCAAGAATGGTGCACCTTGTTCTTTGGACATAAAGGCTGAAGAAAAGGACTGTGCTCTAAACATACAGTGTTTCCTAAATAAAGAAAACACCAACAAAAGGTTACCTCCACAAAAGGTCCTGGTTGTTGTGTACTAGTTTGGGATGCACCCTGTAATGGAATAATTCCAGCTGAATGCTTTCTAGGAAGACCAAATAATGACTGCTGATGGGAGCCATGACAGGTTTATACTTGATATCGTCTGCCGCCTGAAAAACAAAATATATGCCTCTCCAAATCATACATAGCCTACAAGTGGTACAGTAAATTTGGGCTAGTTCCATCATATCCAACTATACAGGTTCTGATATATGACTGACATGAGGTGGAGTCACTCCTCATGTCCACATTCTGCAGTAAATTGTGTAGTACCTGCTGATCAGTATACCGTTTCAGTATATTCAGGAGAGGTTTAATGGGCAACATTTAGCCTACATCAGTATACTGAAAAGGCCAGGACGTTATATTGTTTGATTGGTTATTATTTCAGGTAATGTGATGACATTCTTGATGATGAATCAAATAGAAAATATACTGTTTAAATTTACAATGATGTTGATTCAGATTCTTAATTAGGTGTTATTGAGTGTAATGTTACAAGATGGAAGATCATAGGTGTCTGATTATTTTGCAAATGAAGAGAGAAGATTAGGCGCAGGATGTCATACCCTGGAAAAAGTTTGGGTTTTTAAATCCATTTCACACTTTGCAGGAATTCTACATAATTTCCCTTGAGGAGGGCTATGTTTTCGATTTTGTTTAATGTATGAGAGAGCAACTTCTGTCAGTGAACTCTCACTTGGAACTCAAACCCAAACAAGCAATCTATAGTCTAAGTGCAGTTTGAGGCTTAATTCGGCCCTCTTCTCTTAAACACCCCTAAACAAACGCTTGTGGATAACACTGTGAATGGTCTAAGTCTCTTAGTCCTTTGAGTAAAGTTGTATGAGGCCAAAGTCATCCTAGAGGTCACTAGGTCACATCCTAATTGATTTCAGACAAGGAAATGAAATGGTAACAAATGGATGTTGCCATGTTCTTCATGCTCTAATTACCGCTCATACCATCATATATGACTAATCGTAACAATAAGGTCTCAGGTTTTCAAGCATGCCTTACAGGTCATTTATATTGTTATATATAACAGGGCTAGCAGCACAATATATATTCACAACATTTTGTATGGTATTAGTATTAGTATTAGTATTAGTATTAGTATTAGTATTAGTATTAGTATTAGTATTAGTATTAGTAATATTTCACACTGCAAAAAATCTATAAATGGCCCTGTAAGACCATGTTTTAAATTTTCATACAGAGAATCTACTGCCTCAGATATTCACTCTGTTGTTTGAAACATGATTCTTCAGGGTGCAGTAATCCTAGAGGTCACTTTAGATAATTTGGTCAGACTGATAACAACAGCTCTGATCATCCTCTAAGTGTTTTTGTGACTTCTACGATCATCACTCATTCATGCCAGAGCGAAAAGAGTTACATTTCAAACCATGCCCTATTCCAAGACAATCTTGTCCACAGTGTGCAGTGATCTGCAGGTTTTTTTGTGTGAAAATGGAAGGTTAAAAACTACCAGTGGTATGTCAAAGAAAAGCATGGTTAGATACAAACTGTTCCCATTTCTAATAAACCCACTTTCATGCTTGTGTAATGATGTGAAAGGTCATTGTAGTCCTTAGAAAACGTTCACGCTCATCTTCTATATATATTGGGCAGTAGGGTTACATAGTGAATAGGAAGGCAGCCCTTCAAACAGAGGATCATGGTTGAAACCCCTGTGTTGGCAATTATAGCCTGCTGAAGTGTCCTTTGGCAAGTCACTGAATCCCCATCAGTTCCAGGGTCCCGTATTTTTGTCTGCTGTTTTTGTCACTCCATCTGAGCTAACACGTCTATATTGAGCCACACTTTGACACTCAAGACAAATGCCTGGTCCTCCTTAGATAGTAGCATGAGCTGATGCCGTGATGCAGTTGGATTATTTAAGTTGCATGAAATGATGTTGCCTCTTGTGCATGTATAGAACTTTGGATTTGTTTTTATTTTAAACCCTGTCTGTAAACCAAAGTTCCCTTACAGCACAGTGAAGTGAAGTAAAGTACCTGACCTCATCAATAAAAAGTGCCATATATTTAGCAATGTTTTATTTACATTTCCTGGTCAGCTAGCATGGCATCGCTGGTTGCAATGAACTCCTGAACCTCTGTACTCCAGAAAAAAAATGTAGTTTAATTTAACTGCTGTTCTAATTGAACAATGTTATTAATGAATGAGGCAATCAAGCTGAACTTGGAAGTGGGGTTGTGAAAAGCTCCACTTTGTTCACCTTAATTTGATACTAGGGGGATAGATGTTCCTTTTGTTCCATTGCTCAGGTGCTTGTGTGCAAGATGACCAACTATAAGTATATAATCTAATTCGTAACAACATAACTTCACTTCATTCAATATGTACAGTACATTGTCAGTAGATACTTCTATGAGGTCCTCTGTGGTTGATGAATAAATATTCAATGATTTGAGATATACTACATCAATGCAATGAAACTTGTTTTTTCACTCTTCAATAAAGCACTGTGATCTCTCCTCAGGGTCAATGGATGCTGCCAGAATTAATGAGAGTGCAAGTTAAGCTCCATTTGAATGGACTTTATAGGAGGGCATATTAAAGATTTACATGGAAGTTTTAGCCACAAGAAGTCGTTTAGAAGGGTGAAAGTCAGCTTGAAGATTTGAATTTGATCTTCATCTCTGCAAGTTAAACTGGTGATCAATAATTCAGATAATTCAGATAGGTTTCATAAATATTGCCCCTCCAGACGTTTCCTAGATGCAAATGAACAGCCGCTGTTGATCTAGTATTCATGGAAGCTCCCAGTGTCCTCGGGCAGCTCTCAGAGGCTTTCCTAAGAAGCTAGACTCTGAACCTGCTAAGGCCACACTGTAGCTGTGTCAAACAGACTCAAACTTTACTTAAGCATAACTTCTCAAAATGGGACCAACTCTCCATCTTCATTAAACA
>OMLI01004853.1:2186-15546 GCA_900302605.1 Rondeletia loricata
ATAGAGAGCCCATTGACCTACATCCTGTCCTCCAGAGACCATCTAATTCAGCTCCATCACCACTCCCTGATGAACTGTGTGCGTGTGCGTGTGTGTGTGTGTGTTCGTGTGTGCGTGTGTGCGTGTGTGCGTGTGTGTTTGTGTGTGTGTGCTGAAATGCTTTTTCAGTGTTACAGTATCAGGCGCCAAATATTGACTGACACGTGTTTTTGCAAGCTGAAAAAAATTCTCACCAAACAAATCTGGTGCTGCTTCAGTGCGAGGGTTGCACATCCTTCCTGAATGTCAAAATCTCCCAGAATACTTTGCAAGGTGTGCTAATTAAGCATGAAAGTACAAACAGGCTCAGCTGCTGCGCCGGCGAGAATTCACACCGGCTCCCTGTGCATAGCGTGGTTATTTTCAGGGCTCTGAGAATCGCTCACAACTTTGCTTTTTACAAGATTAATAAAACGATATAACAAGCATTTGAAAATGATCCACAGCTCTTGTATCTAAACCAATAAAGGCTAATTATAAGCAGGGGTATTAAAAGAGGTCATGCCTCAGCTTGTCATGTAAAGGTGCTGTAGCTAGCTGTCGATTCAAAGCCCACCCACTGTGCAGCTTCCTGAGAAAGCCCAGCCTTCCTTAACCAATGCAGAAGTAGGTAGCTTGAAGACAAATCTTTGGCAGTTAGAAACCGCTCAAGCAGAAACTGTTTTCCTCCACCTTTTCACGAAACGTGGCCTCTGATGGTTTAGTTGTGACAGCAGACGTTGATGCAGTGTAGATATGGTCACAGTCATGGCAGAGTAGAGAGCATATTGCAACAAACCCTTCATTGGTCACGCTTTTATGTTATATATATGGTGTTAGGACTGCTTCCTACAAAAACAGGGTGGACTCTTTCCACACACGAGAGCCCTGTCACAATGTGCTAATACTGAACGCGATGTAAGAAAACATTGCATGTATTTTGCATATTTTGAATAAAGTCATTCATGTTTTTAAGACGCCTGTATGATTTATCATGAACAGGATGTTCTTTCAGTTCCTGTATAAAGTTGTAAACGCTTAAATTAGCCAAACACATGCTGGATGGACTGAAAAGACTCATTATGCTGAGATGAGTCAGAGGAGCTTCTTAAACACCTAAACTATCCCTTAAAGGAAGAACTTAGTTACAGTGTAATGAATAGGAGCCAGTTAACTTTGAACCCAGGTGATGCTAGTTGGGTGGTACAGCCTACGTATTCATCTGGAGGTGATGAGAGAAATAGTAGCACTCCATACAATTCCTATTAATAAGGACAGCCACAATAGCATGGATGCATATAGAGTCTAGAGCCACACAAACGTTTAACTCTCGCATTTGCAACTGTTTTTAATAAACAGATCATTTTAGTGTTAGGGGAATACTTCATACTGCTGTTTCAGAGTGCTGTGTTTTTGATGGAAACAGCTGGGTAGTCCAATATGCTACTTCTGGTGATAAAATACAGTCTTCTGCAACCATTGCGGCTGCTAAATCTGTTTTTAAGCTGAAAACAAGGCCTGTGTATCAACAATGTCACTCTACTACTTTGCACAACTATGACATGGCTCTCCTACAGCCACAGCTCAGCCTGTTCTCTATGAGGACGTTTTTGTTTGTGGATACGTTTAGTACATCATTATTCTCCCACAACAATCAAGTTGTTCCTATGAAGTGTTTTCCATCGTTATTGCTGAGTATATATGTCTGTGCTTATTTCCCAACACAAATCAAGCAACACCAGTGGGGAAAATAATAGCATCCCCCAAACTAATCTGGCGGAGAACAGAGCAGAGAAATAAATATACTCATCCCTCTCTCTGTTTCAAAAGAAGCAGGGAGGTGGTCTCTTTTGTCAGGTCTGTCACGGCAGCATTTCATTAAGTGTGTGTGTGTGTATGTGTATGTGTATATATGTCTGTGTGTGTGTGTATGCATGCATAGACACTCAACAAGGACCTGCAGGATCCACATACAGCAAAGCAAGCGCTGTAAAACAACAGAGCAGAGGCAGATGAAACGAGCAACACCACCACGGGCACAGGCACTTGGAAGAGGATCTGAGAACCATCCCATTCCAAAGCCCGTTCTCTCTCTCTCTCTCTCTCTCTCCCTCCCTCTCTCCCTCGCTCTCAATATTTCCTAATAATTAGTGCTGCGCCACAGATGTGCATTTCTCCCTCTTCACCCTCCTGCCTTTCCACACTCTCGATCCTCTGTTTTTGTGACGCGAATGTGGGATATTAGGATGAGGATTTAAAGAGAGCATCATATGCTTTCTATTTGATAAAGCCATTAAAAAGAGGACAAAGATGAAAGCTGAAAGGCCCATACACAAAAAAGCTGTAAAGAATTACATGCGAGCGTATTTAAGGACTGTAATCATGTTTTTAAGCAGTTTGATGAACCCAAACATGTGGGCAAAATTAAAAATGCAATTGAGTTTCGAACTTTGAAAATCAACTCTCTGGTATTTTGACTTCATAAAGGGAAAGGGGATAAATGAGTCGACTAGCAGTAAAAGTTTCAAAGGCGACTGATAACTTCATTTGGTGAAATTATGGGGGAAGCAATTCTGGTCCTGGGCTCACTCATCAAGGCCAGAAATATCTTCACCCTGTGCAACTGATTGGATATCCTGTTTCTCACCATTGAATCATTTCCCCTATAAACAAGTATCAAACATGAGCTTCCACCCATACCATTCAAAAGTGATGAGTGACTCTGAGGTCATATGAAATCTGGTAAGAACAAGACAATGATTCAGCGGACACTCTTTCATCCTTGAGCAAAAAAACCCATGCTCTTCTTTTGCTTTCCACAATTGTAATGCAGAAGTAATTTTAATGTTCTTCTATTTGATCATATTTTATACACGCGTGAACTATGGTTTGGGATTCACAAATCCTTCAAATGAAAGTATCACTTCACCTAAACAGGGGAACAAAGTGTGTGACTATATCATCAAAAGAACGCGTTCCCTTCGCAGGAACCTGTCTGCTTTGATTCCTGCCTTCGCTATAAACATTTCCACTCAGATGCACGGCAAAAACCACTGCTGCACATAGCTGAAATAAATGACACTTCATCACATGGGCCCAACTCTGTTATTGATGAGATCGCAGAAACAAGCGTCCTGGATTTCTTCAAATAAGCTGCGGAGAGGGACCCATAAACCTGCTCCAACACGTAATCCCTCCATGTTACTCAAGCTACTTCCTGACCCCGGGTTCTCCCTCCTGGATGCTGTCCCTGGGCTATTTCTCCATCAGACACCCTTTGATACGGACTTATGGATGTAGGCTAAGGATATCACACAAACTGTATTAACAAGTCTGATATATATATATATATATATATATTTTACACCTATGTAGCAGATATCCAGTCCTTTCATTGCTAGTGTAGATAACCAAAAATCCAATTCTGTCTGCCTTTTCTGTGCTTCAATGGCAGTGAAATGATCGCATCCATGCCACATAGGTTGAAAAACTCAACTTTGAGCTATAATGTGAATTCATCCAGAGGAGGGAGGAGGTCCCTGGTTCACTGGGGCCCCTAAGGGACCACACAGCTGGTCTGCAGTAATTGCTGTGCAAGGGGCCTTGGAGAGAGAAGAGAGAGAAGGCAGAATCACACCAATTGACTTGAGCCTTTTCAATAGCCCTGTTGGACGTCATGCCTTTGAGCGGTCCATCCCCAGGCCCAGGTGTGTCTGTAGAGTCTTGTGAAACATAAATTAGCATTTGCATCAAAACTTGGAGACTTGGAAAGCTTTCTCTCTCTCTCTGTCATCTCACTTCCCCTCTTGATGTCATTCGCTCTCTGATTCTCTCTCTGCTCGTCCTCATTTCAACTGCAGACCTTAAACAGGAGTTTGCCTCCACCTAGTGGTCACAAGCTGCAGCACTTACAGAGACAAACCAATACTGTATGTCAGACTGGTTCAGTGCCTCCAGTGTCTCCAGTGTCTCTGGCATAGCACGTCTGACAGGTCCAAGATGACCAGCCTGAGCATCATCGGTGCATGACAGTCTCAAGCAATTGAATGACAGAAAGATGTATTGAGTGGAACATTGGGTATTGTGTGACTACAATCAGGTCTCAGTTTTGAATGCTGTTTTAAGTCTTGCTCACCCTCGCCCTCATCAGACCCTCCACACCCTTTTTATGTACCACCATTTTGACTGATTACTGAGTATTGTGATAGCTATACTGTTATTACAAACATCAACAAAGTGTTATTGTCAGTGCACTTGATATGGGTTCAACTGATGCGAAGAACTGTCCCACTGTATATAATAAAAGTAAATCTCGGTCGGTTGATTCCACCAGCCCTCTTGGTTCTGTCAGATTCAATGATCAGTTTAATTCTGATTAAGCCATAATTGTTTCTTTTGACATAATGCAAGTGAAGAGAATCAATTCCCTCTTTCCTAAGAATGTAAACGGTATCATTTAATATGTTGTATCAAATACGTTGTATCGTTAAATATAGAGTTTTGTTCCAGAATAATATCCACCTTTTAAATAAGAGACACATACTGACACATTGATCAGAACAAATGATGGTACATTTTGAAGGATAGTACTTATTTGTCAACACTTTTACATACTGGATCTATTATAGAGATACTGGATGATGAATTCCTCAAATTATCATAGATGTCCTTTTCCAAAATTTCCCCTGGTCATGTTGCAGCATTTAACCACAAGGATCCTCTTTACTCATCTTTCAACTATTATGTGTTCTGTGTTTTTTTCCCAAGTGCATTCCTCTACTTTGTAATAATCAAGGCCCATTAAGAAAAATTTGAAGGGATAGCTTGCACCATATGATATAAAAATGCCCGGAAAAAAGATAATTGTCATGCAAAGTACACCATTGCACAAAACGGAGCCATTCCCATGCTGCTGTCCAGCTGACCAGGAAATGAAAAACATATTATCGTATTTTGCAAAGATGACTATTCTCAAATCGTAATTGATGGATAGAGATTAAACACACATCGGTGATCTCCAACTCTGTTCCTATTTCATTTTCATTCTTGTGGAGTAAACATGCATCATGCTCATTTTCATCAAAGAGTCAAAAAAATGTGCCGCTCATCACTTGAGGTTAATATCTTAGCCATTTATTGTTAAACATAAGAAAGTTACGAAAAATAACATTGCAATTTAAAATCAACTGCACTTCAACAAACAGTGTCTCCATCTGCAAGGGAGCTGTCCCTTCCTACTGTGTGAAGTGAGATACACAAAATCAAAAATAGATCCAAAGAATCAATCTTCACTGTAAGGCTTTGGGTGGGATGCTGTGTCGTTACTGTTATGATGCGTTTCTTTGACCTTTTCACTGGCGGTGACAAACATATAGTTGGAAAAACCCATAAAGAGCCAATCCACAACCCGACAACATCGCAACAATGTCCTCAGTGACATCTGTACATGAACATCAATGCAACTATGTGACAGTTGACCGTGGTGTGGAGTCCAAGAGGAGTCAGGTAGTGGGCTCATTTGTGCTACAACTCCTGCTATAAGCCAAGTGTCTGTATGGGAGTAGGTTACAGATGAAAGCTCTGGGGTCAGTACGTGACCTAGGCCAAATAGTATCTGTAAATAAGTGTTTGAACCTTCTTGGAGTACCAGATGGGTGGGATTTACTGCATCAATGGACAATTCAGATACGTCCAGTCAGCCAGATAAGTTGCCATGATGTCAAATGTCAGTTGTCAGCCACAGAAGGGTCAAATAGTATTGTTGCAAATACTTCTCATGGTTTGCCTTTGCCTACTTCAGTGCAGATGGTTGGATTTTGCCACATAGGACAATGATAATCCTCCCCCAGTCTGGTAATCCATGCAGTTTTACACTAACACTATGAATTATTTGCCATTACTGTTTGACCCAGCTCTGACTATCATTGTAGGTGACTCATCTAAAAACAACACGGATAATGACTTAGCTGTCTAAATGGTAAAGAGGAAGAAGTAGGTCACAATCACACTTTCATGGGGACACTTTTCAGAGTTTCCTACTTCACAAAAAAAAAGCATTATTTAATAGTATAGCAAAATAATCAACCTATAAACATAGATTTTATGTCCTTGTAATGGGACAAATCTAACTTAAAGTTAACCAAACAATATTTGGAGAAAATAAATTAAAAGGAATGTTTCATTTTTAACACTCTAGATCTAGCTATAGATCTGATATCAGACAATACCCCATCTATATAGTAGGCTAATTATGACAGTAAAATGCAGCAATTCACAATAGCCTTAGTGTGTGTTACATACTCAGTATATATAACAATATACATTAATGGCGGGTCACATTTGACATTCTCGACAATACATCACGTACTGTACTATAAGCATAACTCACAAAATGATGCTGGTACCATGTTAAATAAAAACAATTAAAAAGTACTAATTGGTTTGGTATTGACATTACAGGGTTTTACATTCTACACACAAAAAAAGTTCTCATGGGGCCTTAATAATTAATACATTTTAGTGGCCTTAGACAGAAAATGCTAATTTCGGTTTCGTTTTTTTTTACCATTTATGATGTCATATTATAATCATCATAAATAATGATAATCAGCAATTTTAAAAAGAGCTTGCGCAAACCACTAGAATCATTCAACAGGAGGTGGCAGTGTTTCTCTGTTACTCAATGCATAAGAGTGTTGAGCCAACTGATATACAGGTGTAGCCATGGCAGAAGTTGACTTTTTATGCTTGCTTTACTGCACCGTTGCTCCACCCCCAAAAAGGAATCGTTTGGAAATTTTAAACTTCTCCTTTAAACCACCAGAATGCACTAAGAATGATCCGGCAATCAGATGTATGAGAGACACAATCCTGGTATTACAATATACCTATCCAACTTCACTATACATCATCTGAGAAAGTATACTCCACTAGTAGTGCATCATAAATGCAGAACAGATTACTTCTACCATGGCTACCACTGAATGTATAGTTTCATCTGTTTTTCAGCCCCTATCTTGGGAGTAGTTATGTGGGTTGATGCTTTAAAGTACATACCCTCATCCTGAACCAATTTTAAGGAATTCCCCCTTTGAAAAACGGTACCTTTCAGTAGCAAATGACATACTGAGGTGTGATTAAAGACATCTCATCCAAACAAATACCGAACCGACCAGAGTTGTTGCTTTCTGTGTACTCGGAGGGAGGACACTCTTGCGGAGCGGACACAAATATTTGAACGAGAAAAACCCCAGTACATTTGTGTGACTACAAAGCCAATCAATAACATTTGTAAACGGATTTTGTACAATAGGTCACTTGGTACAGACAATCTTGGTGCATGATTTATTTGTGTGAGGGCACGATGGTTTTATCGCTCTCTATCTATCTGTATTTACACTACAGTATATTCTTAGGGTTGTATATACAGTATTTCTAGGCGCCTTGATTATACAGGAATGTTGCATGGCGATGGCGTGCATGGATATACCTTTTTGTTTGTTATACAATTTATTTTATTGGGCAAACTCCATTGTTGTGGTTTGTGGTGATTTTGGTTGTGGTTTTGGGTTCATGATGAGGTTGTGTGAACAGACTATATTATGATGCAAGAGCAAACCTATACCAAACTATACTTAAATGGTCTCAAATATTTAAACTACTGCACTTGATTTATCTTGCCAGACACTTTAATAATCCCAAAAGAGGAAGCACTGCTTGCAAGATGCATGAAATCACGTGTATTTTCTCTATATATTTGAAACATATTCAAGTGACCAAAGGTCAGGACTCAGAGTGGATAGGAACAACCTGCATATGAACTAGGATTGAGACGATCACTGGGACCCAGAATCGGGTATGTCACTTGCGCAGTGCAAGTTTGAGACGTCTCCCATGAGAGCCATCACAGCTGCACTCCTGTTCTCACTCAACAACAGTTTACGATGCATTACCTTCAATTCTAACTCCCTGTGATAATATTACCTTCTCTGACTTTTCCTCCTAGCCAATAATGAGTCAGAGGCTACGGCAACACTTGGCATTTCAATGCGGTTTTTGAGATCCTATACTAAAGATCAGACTGTATGAGATCAGATTGCTGTGTAAACTCATGACCTGAAAATGGCTGTTATGTGTCTCCTCTGGCTGTATTTACTTAAGTCTGTCTGTGTTACTTTGTCCCACTCTCCCTCTCCATCTCTTTACATTGCTTGTATGCGCACTGTGGCTGGATTGCGTCCATACTATGTACAATCCCGATCACAATGCGAGCCTGACCACTTCCATATCTGGTTTTGTGAGCACATTTTTTTTTCTGCATCCAGACCTGTCTGGGTATGATTACATGATAAAAGTTGCACTGAAATGACAAGTGCAACTGCAGCCAGAGAATCACTTCATTCTAATCCAAACAAACCCAGCTGTTGATCTCAGTAGAGAACTTCAAACCCCTGTCCAGAAAGAAAGAAAGAAAGAAAGAAAGAAAGAAAGAAATGTTTTGAAGCACCAAATGAAGAGGTGATGAAGTGAGTGTAACCCTGAATGTGTTGACATTCCCAGAAGCTGGCTCATATCCCAGCTAAGGTCATATGCAGGATAATCTATATGCATCTTCATATGCTGTTCCTGAATCTTGCAGTATATATGAATGAACAGTATATTCCAAGTATTACAATGGAAATTGAACTTACACAGACTGCAAAAACCAACAGTAAACAGGATCAGATGTTTACATGCCTCAGTATCCCAGCTAATATTGGCATATCCTTGCTATCGTAATCAAGTTTATCCTAATTGGGATATGAAATAATCCAGGCTATTGTAAACAGAAGAAGGCATTTTACATGCGCCTCATACTTGACTATCCCAAATATTAGAATATTAATGTACATGTAAATGCACTGTGGAACAGAAAAGTAGACAAGTGTGATGACATAAGAGCCGTGTAAAAGTTGATTATCCTACAATGTCATATACAAATATAATATGGTTGATATATAAGGACTAAGACATGTACTAACAATACCTACACATTATAGACACATTGCTCATACATTCATATATGTCAACACTTAAATATGTATATATACATGTATATATTCATATGTATAGAGATATATCAAAGGAGGAATAAATAGTGCCATTAATGAGGTGAGACAACCTACTTGAACTGTTTCATTTTCTCGGCTAGAGAGACAACTATCCCCTTCAATTCATGCTAACGCGCCCCGGGCCGTTTATTCGTGAGCATTATGCAATTTGACATGTGGGACGCTCGATACTGTGTGCAGTGTGCAAATTGAAGTGATGCTGGTGGCCATCCAGCTAAACAGTTCTGACTTTACATCTCCCTCTCTTTCTCTGTCGCACTCTCCCTCGTCCTCACAGTTCAACCTCCATGGGAGTTTGTCTCTAAAACAGTTCTGTCTCTCTCTCTCTCTCTCTCTCTCTCTCACTCTCTCTCTTGAGGAGTGACCTTGTACGGGTTGTAAAAACACTCCAACAATGCCCTCTCTGGCACTAAATATAGTATATAGTAATAAATACAATGTTTTTCCAAAAGTATTGTTGATGAACTACCATTTCCTATATGTAACAACTAGTCTTATGGTGTACTATGGGAAATACAACATTGTCATATTTAGATGTGATTACATTCTAGGGCTGATGGGGTATTGACATATATTGCAATGTACTAATACAGACAAACAAAAACCCTGTGTGTGCATTAAGCCAGGCATAGTACATTACTGTAGGACACACATTTGGGACTGAGACAAGTGACATGTGTTGTTGAAACAGTGGTATTAGATACTGGCTGAATGGCTGTCAGGGAATTGGCAGTGGACAACTCTCTGGCATGATGACTGTACCTTTCTTAGTACTGAATATGGGCGGCATCTATCCCTGGTGACGCATTCAGCTGCTAAAATCAGGTGAGAGTCAAGGGTGGCAATGGTAATGCTACATAGAGCTAGCTTGTATTTGGATGTAATAGAATGTGAACAAGTCGTGGCTTGTTTGTGCATATATCTGCCCCTACAACTAGAAGGTAAAGGATTATAAGGATATGAGTGGGCTAACAAAACTCTGGGAGCCATCTTTCCTATTTTCATGGAATGTTTGACTTTTTTCTCCACCCACTCACATTTTACAGGACCTCCTGTTATCGTTTGCCTTCTGTTTGATGTCACTTCCTGAATGATGTCATATCTGACCTATTTTGTCTGCATGTTTGTCTATATTCAATATATCATCCTATTCTTGGAATTTAGGGAGACTCCTGCTGGCGGTGACATCACCGTTACCTCATGACTTTCCCGGCAGTGGAAAACTATGGAATGATTGTGCTATAATCTACTATTTTGTACCACTGTCTAGGACTTGCACGCTCGGAAATTAGAGCACAGTATTCACCTTCTCAACTTGTGGGAATTGAGGAAATGCTTTGTAAGTAGCTCAAGTCCAAAATGATACCGATGGTAATCTGGAGCATTCAGGGCACTAGCAGTGTAATGTCTGTACGTCTGTGTGGAACGGGGTTAGAAAAGGGGATAAGGCTTTCGTTTTGAGCCGTAGAGATCACACTCTCATCTTGCAGGCAGAGGGCTGACAGATGTGCCCTTACAGAGCAGCAGTGAGAGACGGGGGTTGAAGATTAGAAAAAAGACAGCAATATGTAGGTGAGCAGTGTGTGAGCCTGTATGCAAACACATGTGTGTGTGTGTGAGACTGTGAGTGTGCGTGGGAAAGAAATATATATGTAGATAAATGTACCGTATGTGTATGTTTGTGTTTCAGAATACCCCCGGTGTGTACTGGTGTGTCAGATGAGTGCTGGTTTGGTCGGGATGGGGTCAGTCTCAGAGAGCAGCTGAAACCTGTGAAAGGCATGATGGGAGGAGAAAGGGTACAGGGTCTCGTAATCTCTCTGCCTCTCCTATTTTCATTTGGTCTTTAGTTTGCCCACCTCCCCATTCAGCTTGCCCTCCTTTGCCAGCTTCTCGTTAAGTTGGCACAGTTGGCGAAGGAAGCCGTCATTAGGACCGATCTCCCTCTTATGCCTCACAGTGGCCACCGCCGCTCGGGCGTCCATTTTGTGGCGCAGCATGAGGTAAGCAACAACCATGGTGGGCGAGCGGCTGTAGCCTTCTCTGCAGTGTACGTACACCTTCCCTGGAGGACACGGAGAGAGAAATAAGACAATAAGATGAGTATATGGCTATGTATAAGGCTGGCTTTACACATGTACACACAAAAAAGCTAATCTTGTGACCATACGTGACACAGATCGGATCTTTTCATTGCTGTCTAAACAGAGTTTTAAGTGTCTAATTTGTATGCACCACAAATCCTATATTTATATTTACCAAACTATCAACCTGCTAGTTTAAGTCCAATCAAACGGCAAAGCGACTTTAGAACAGTGCAGTCTAAAGAATACACTTGAAGGGAATATCCACCCTAAAATATAATATTTTTGCATAATTCAATTAATGATGACGTTACACATTAGAGGCTTGGCTTTATGTTCTAGTTATAAGAGTGGCTTGTTCATGTACACAAATATTTAATGTCCAGAATTACATGAAAAACCAATAGGATTTCTGCTCTATGGTAGCCACCGTAGAGCAGAAATCCACTTTAAGGCTGTGGCTGAAGAACAAAGATGGAGGGAAGGCAGGAGGAAAGAAACAAAGAAAGAAACAAAGGAGAGAGGGAAGGGTTAGGGGAACATCTGCTGTGACCAAATTTGCCTAGCGAAGCATCTCCAGCAGATGCAAATACAAGACCTGACCTCTGCCGCAGACTAGGCAAAGTCAATCATCTTCACTGCACAGAACCCACACCCTGCTATTTTCATGTCTGTGTGTGTCTGTGCTTATCCTATCAGTGTGTGTGTGTGTGTGTGTGTGTGTATAAATCAGTGTGAGTTTGTGTGCATGTGTGTCTTCTCACACGACACCTGCCTCTATCCAACTCACACTTTCATTACCGACTAGCCGAAGCCCCGGGAGGAATTAACCTTGCCAACTTTCACAGAGCGCCGGGCTCAGGTCAGATCTGCGGATTCTACAGCACGTTTGAAACCCAACACTTGCCCCTCCTCTCTCCCCCTCCTCTCTTCTCTCCCCTCTTTTCCTCTCCTCTCCTTTTCTCTCCTCTCCCCTATTGTCCTCTGCTCATCTCTCCTCTCCTCTCCTTTTCTCTCCTCTCCCCTATTACCCTCTGCTCATCTCTCCTCACCCTCTACTCCATCCTTCTCTCCTCCTCCCCCCTTCTTCTCTCCTTCTCACTCTTTCCTCCTTCCCTCCTCCTCCTCATTCATCTCCCCTTCCCTTCCCTCTCCTCCCTCCTCTCTTCTATCCCCTTCTCTCCTGTTCTATACTTTCCTTCTACTCTCTCCTCCTCCATACTCCTCCACCCAGAACAGCGCTCTGCCAATGAAATGACCTCTTCAATACCCAATCACCCTGCCTGCCAATGATCGATGCTGAATCTACTGTATCCTCTTGTTAGATACACCAGATCTGTGGCTCATCACTTCACTCATTCACTCACCTCACTTGTTTCCTTCATTTTCTCACTCTCTCGTAGATTTGTGCACATTGACTCACTCATTCACTCACTCTCTCGGTCACTCTTAGATCCCCTCTCTCACATGCTTGCCTACTCGCTCATTCCCTCACTCACTCACTCATACACACTCACTGTCAGAAAGCCCACGATAGGCTGAGTGAAATGCTCCTCGCAAGATACATTATCTTTGTAAGTAGGTCAACGTAAACGGCATTTATTTCTAAGACCGAGCGATAGACTGTTATATTCTCCCCATCTTTGTAATCGGCATTTTTCTCCCGTGTGTGTCTATGAATAGGGTGGGTTTCATTTCATTGCAATATTGAGGCATTATTTGTTACTGCAACATTGGTTAAATTCACGGGCCGATGGCTAGAACGTTTGTCCTAAATGGAATTGTTATATTTAGTAACGTTACCGATTACTGAAAATACGTCACTAGGGCACTGATGTCACTCTGATGTCATGATGTGGTGATGTCATGATGTGGTGATGTCATAATGTGGTGGTCATGTGGTGATGTCATAGTGTGGTGATGTCATAGTGTGGTGGTCGATGTGGTGATGTCATAGTGTGGTGATGTCATAATGTGGATGTCGATGTGGTGATGTCATAATGTGGTGATGTCATGATGTGGTGGTGTCATGATGTGGTGATGTCATAGTGTGGTGATGTCATAATGTGATGACATCATCAGACTGGCCGACCAGACCCGCAACCCCCTTAGGAGGCTAGTCCTCCACTTTACTCACTCTTAACCACT
>OMLI01004902.1:3966-22171 GCA_900302605.1 Rondeletia loricata
GAAAACGCCGTTGTCATGCGAACGATAGGCTAATCCGCAATAAAATTTTCCAGTTTCATCTAGAAACCGTTGTCGTCTAAACATGGCCTCAGCCTTAGATTAGAAACTTAGATGAGAGCAAGTGAAAGTGTTTGTGCTGTATTGGATTCTGCTGACTGGCTGCGTAGAAGTGATCCCAACCGCCTGTGAGGGATTGGATCCCCCGTGCGGCAGTTAAAAACTCATCTGTCCACGGTCTCTCCATATGGCTGGATGTGGAGTGGTGGAGCACCTCTAATAACCTTTATGGTGCTGCTTGGGGCCCAGGGAGCTGCCTGCATAATCATCTCAGCCCAGGCAGAGTGCTGAAATCATAAATCAGCTGAGCATGTTAGGGCTGGGCTAGTGTCCTCGTGGCCCCATGGCACAAGTCATCTGTTTGACTGGGAGTGGCTCAGAGCCCTCTCTCTAGGACAATGGTGCTTTGTTAAAATCCATCTGAGATGGGAGGCCCGTGATTTGTTTAGACCCATTCAATATGTCGGTGTGTCCTTAGACAATACAATGTCTGACAGAAAGGTTTAACAGGATCACAGGAAAGTATTTGAAAGTCAATTTAGTAAACTATTCTGTGATTGACAACCTACCCAACACTGACACTTACCTGATCTGAATATTCCTGATATGGTAAATCTGGAGGTAAAAAAACCAGTCAAGAATTATTTGCAGAAGCAATTCCTCTGGTCTGTTCCTGTGTCATTAGACATTGTAACCTGGAATGGCCATCTAGGGGATGACTGATACTGCCTCCCAGGAAGATTTGTTGATAACCAGGTACATGGTATTTCTCCAGGGTGCTGGGTCGGAGCCCAACCCTGGCTTCACAATATAAACAGAAATGAGAGGCAAGCCCAGGCCATTCCTGCAGCAAGCCTCAGTGGGATTGCTAGCAGATGAAAGCTGATGAATAGAAAACCACTGCCAAGAAACATCATTCAAATCAGCTGCAAGCAGCCTCTCTATTTTCTCTTTTGTATTGGCTGTTTTGGTTTGCAGATGGCTCAAGTTTGACTCTATGGCCAGAGTAGTGAAAATTATATCTTGGAGACTCTCATATCCATACCCTTCTAAAGGTTGCCTCAGATCTCTTGAATCTTAAATCCATATGGGAGAATTTGCCTGGCTGTATTCCATGGGGCGTGGAGGGATGAGAAACAGGAAACAGATTTTCAAAATATGCAATTAACCTCTGCCTCTTGTTTTCTGTGTCTTCCTCACCAAGAGCCAGCTGTTCCTGAAAGGCAAGCGGAAGGGAAGAGGTGCAAGGAATTCTCTCATTACTCTTTGTGCCCTGAATTTCACATGCCTCCACTTGAATGAGTGATTTGATATATTATAATGCTGTATTTAGAAGCAGCAGGCAACATCATTTTTGACGCATGCTTGTGTGCCCTGGATTGTACACATTTTTCTCTCTGGCTCTCTATCAACCATGCTGAAATAGAGCCACGCTCTACTGTTGAAGAGGCTGCTCAGTGGTGAAGTGGCAGTAGTTTAAAGCTTAGAGAAGTGGGCTTGGGACCGGAAGGATGTTGAGTCGAATCCCTTGACTGACTGTGAAAATGTGGGCAGGGAAACTAAATGAGCAATGACTTCACCTCAGGATCTACTGCTCTAGTGGAGTGACCAACAGTACACACCTGACTTATTTCTGGATATGCATAGTTACACACACACAAATAATAGACATTTACATATGAATGCACCAGTGCACACATGCATGTATAAACATTTAGAAATTTGCATATGCACACAAACACACAGTTTGCTTGCCCAGATGGGATAGGCATGGGATTTCAAAGGCCACTATAAAGCCCTCTTAATCACAATCCTCCACCATCTCCTACTGTCCAGCTGTCACTGGACCTGCATATTATCAGAGGGTATGAATAGTCAATCAGATAACTGAAGGGACCGCTACATGGAGAAGAGGAGTCCTCATCATAGTGACCTCAGGAGCTATTTTAAGGTCATTCCACATGTGTGGATCACAACAGTAGCCAATGATTACATGGCTGTAATAATCTATAAATATCACTTTTTCATTTGAAATATTGCTTCTCATCCTTCCCCCTTTCCTCTAACCTCCAAACAAAGGTGCTTCTCCTTGCAACCCTGTAACATATGGGAACACACTCAGGGAATCTGTGACAACAAATGCTCTCTACTTTCTTCCTGTCCCTATTTCACTTGAATAACTATTGGAACAAACCGGGCTACAAATGTTCATTCATGATGGGTGGGATGGCATGCACTTCAAGATTCACCCGCTGAGACTAAAATCATGGATAGGCAGCAGATTGCCTTGGGGCTTCTTGATTTTTGTTGTTGTGATGTCATCAGCGTAACATAGATGTTGGAAATTCTTGGAAATTGTGAATGTAGACTACAATTGATATACTTGGGTTTGATACTTTAAGCTGTTATATTGGTCAGCTTCACAGACAAAGCAGGTGGCGAGCTTGAAACTAGCACTAAGCTAGTTTTCATTTGTTATATGAAAAAAATATATATAATACATGTATTGATTGATTGATTGATTGATTGATATGATTACCTAGGGGCTACAAATATGGTTTACTTTTATATGAAATATAGATACATATATGATAATACATATATGATTATGAATATATACTATATATACTATCTACTAGTCTAACAATCCCCTAAAACCATCACATGACAGGTGTGATAAACTTTATGAGGCGAGGGCCACGCATGGACTGTGTCAATGATAAGTCTTTTTAGCCAGCACAAGGATACATCATCCTCCACCCTGACAGGCTTTTGCATTAGTGTGTCAACCAGACTAGATATGGACACTGTAGATCAAACTAGGGAGCCATTTTCACAGCAGCACTTTGCGTCTCATACATCAAGGCAGGCAAGCCTGTCCTGTCCCAGTGTTTGTTACTACAGTCATAACAGACATGTCTGCCACTATCTGTAATGACAGATGCAATGACACACAGAGGTTGCCTAGTAACGAGACTCCTATCTCCATTACCCCGACCACCCATCCCTGTGCTATAGCCCCATGTTTGAATGATATGGTAATAATTATAATAGGGCAGATAACACTGTGATTCCATAACACATTTTACAGGCACATGACTCTAAAAGCACTTCGGGCATCTAGTGTAAATAAGCACAGCAATAAACAGGCCATACATAAATGGCTCGGCCCTTGAAGAATTTCCTTGGCTGGTTTGTCTCAAACCCTAGGGTCACTGGCGGTTCACTGCACAGACACAAATGTAGTTACAGTTACTTTGTATTTATACTGTGTCTTGAGAAAGGCCAATGCTAATTATCAGTGTATAACCTGGCTCCACATTTTGTGTGTGTGTGTGTGTGCGCGCGCGTGCGTGCGTGTGTCTGTGTGTGTGTGTGTGTGTGTCAGAGGTGGAATGAAATCAGTTCCATCTGGTTACTGCACCCAAGTAGATTTGTTTTGAGTATTTGTTACTTCTTTGAGCACTTTTACCTAAACGTGAGTGTTTTGTATAGTGTTTACTCTTTTAGAGTATTTACTATTTTGTCTTTATCTTTAGATATAAGACTAGTGAGTTTAATGAGATCTGTCATTTACCAAAAAGTCATTCTGACTTTTTCAAATCTAATTGATACTAGCTTTTTTTATATGATTAAATACACTACCTAAACCTTCGGCTCATAATGACCTATCAAATTGTTTGCCAAGGGCCACAGAAAATCTCAATGATTTTTGTTCAAAAGTAATGAAGTACTTGGTTGCTTTTCATTCATGAGCTATTTCACTTTTACTTGAGTAATCTTCTAGAATACAGAGTACACACATTAAAATTTAACTGAACTAACAGTGCTTTTACTAGTGTAAAATGTTTCATTACTCTTTCCACCTCAGGTGTGTGTGAATGAGTGTGTATGTGTGTGTGTTTGTTTGTGCATGCACATGTGTATGTGTGCATACGTGCAACCCTGTGTGTGCAACTGTGTGTGTCTGTGTATCGAGGCCCACACATAATGCCGATGGCCTGTTTTAGCAATGTTCTTAGGCAACAGCTGGAAATGCAGCTGTCTACTGTAGATGGACAATACTGGCCATAGAGCACACACGTATAAAGTGTAGGTATAAACTGCACTGGCGCAAAATTTGAACACTGTGATCCAGTTAAGGAATCTCATTTAAAGAACATCCCAATCTGGCAGAAAAATACCCAGATATTTTTACAATAATGAACAAAATGTTATTCACAATTACATTCAAGAGTACACCCGAGACTAAAATTACTCAAGGATACCCACTTAAAGGACTACACCAACTTTTTAGGAAATTGGCCCATTGGTCAGTTTCCCTTTATGTTAAGAGAGGAAGAAAAACTAAAAACAACACCAACTCTGGATTACTAAAAGGTCTATCTTCTTACATTTATACAATGCTAGTTACCTACGGGCACTTATCGTACTATGTGCTAACACATTAGCATGTTCACAGGACAGAGATATGCAGAGACACAAGAGATGATTTTAGTGGTACTCCTGTCATAACATGTAAAAGTTGACCAATCAGCAAATTTCCCCAAAAGTCGGTGTATGCCTGCCTGATTTGGCAGTCATAGCACCAGACTACAAGGGCCAGCTACACAAACAAAGCTTCTTCACCGGGGGTATGATGGTAAACACAACTGTCAACTGTCTTTTTCTTTTCTTTTTTTAATCCTTTTTATTCTTTTATCTTTTATCCTTTTTTCTGTCTGTGTTCTGTCCTGTATGTTGTATCTTGGTTTATTATTTTTATTGCTGCCATTTTTGGTCAGGTCTTGCTCGTAAAAGAGATCCTTGATCTCAAGCATTTTACCTGGTTAAATAAAGGTCAAATAAAAATAAAAATGTAACAGCCTATCATTAACGTAAGTTGTACAACAAATTTGTACATGAAGTTCTAGATGCTCTTCAGGATGTGTAAAGCTACATCAATGGCTGCCTTGCCTCACTGCTGCCCCCGCCTCTTGCCATCAGAGGCTGGCAGTGACTTGTGAGTGAGTCCAGATAACGGCCGTGAGATGTGCAGCGCACAGCTCTTACAGACTTGGAGAGCTGGAAAGTGGGTCACCCAGCCTACAGAGATTCAGCATGTACAATGCACTGATGTGGAAATACGTCTCCTGCATCAGGCCCAGCTAGCAAGGCTGCACTACCGAACACAGCCACAGTCAGCACCTAGCACTGCACTCTCAAAAATAATGTGTAATTTTCACCACATCTGTGTTTTTTTTGTCATTTTTGTAAATTTTCAACACAATATGTGCTAATAACATCATATGTTGTGTTGAGACATAACAAAAATGTGTGTTGCCCCAAACTGGACTAACAGATGTGTTAAAAATGACAAATTCTGGTGAGGCCTTAAAAGAAAATCCACCCTAAAATAAAGTTCTTGTGATCTGACACAATGTGGTCAATATTTGTGAATAAGAACAATCCACAAAGAACAAAATAGCTACTGTATAAAGAGGAGAAAAAGATCTAGTGACAATGGATGAAAGGCTTAGAATACGTATCTAATGTTTTTACTGTAATGTCATTGTATTGCATTTTTTTTACAATCAGAAAATGTAGCCTACCACAAATGTGTTATCCTCTGTCCATGGAACAGCTCCAGGACTTATTTTCCTCATATCATCAAATAATAATAATAATCTTATTTATGGAGCACCTCAAAACAAGGTTACAAAGTGCTTTACAAGAAAAGATCAAATCGGTACAGCTAACAATAAAACAAAATAAAAAGTTTAACACAACAGAAGCCTAAGGCTGTCATCATAAATAGATTAAAAACAATCAAATTAATTAAAAGCAATCCTGAAAAGTGACTTTTTAAAAGTGATTTAAAAGAGGACACAGTGCTGGCAAGCCTGATCTCCTTGGGCAGTGTCGTTCCACAGTCAAGGGGCTTTGACAGAAAAAATAATTTCAGTGGTCATTTTCAATGGTCTTCTGCCTGGACTGTGGAACAGCCAAAAGATTCCTACCCGAGGATCTCAGGTAGGCTCATACGGGGTTACAAGCTCAGCAATATAACTAGCAGCAAGTCTGTTACGTGCTTTAAAAGTGATCAATAACATCTTAAAATCAATCCAAAATTTTACAGGGAGCCAATGGAAAACAGTTGTGACATGTTCTCTCTTTTTGGTCCTTGAGAGGAGTCTGGCAGCTGCATTTTGGACCAGTTGTAGTTTGTAAAGGATGTAAGGGTCTTGGCTCTTTTGACCATTGGTAACCCATGTGAATAATGTTTTATGATGGCAGACATGAATTACTGCCTCAAACGTGTGGATTGGCCAAGTATTTCCTCTATCCACATGTATGACATTTCCTTTGTCTATACATATGGAGACTGGTGGGGCAAAGTGGAAACAAAACAGGAAAAACATGCTACCAGGGTACACACTTGTGTCCAGCTTGTAGACTTTCATCATTTTTATATGCAGTTAGCCATGTTGACTTTTACACGTTTAGCTGTCGCTGCTGTCAACTGACTCTAAAATGGTAAGAATGAATAACTTTGTAATGCTAATAGGTATAAAGAAACACCGGTAGCATTATAACCCATCATATTAAATGGCCTGTGTGTGTATGTGACAGACCTGGGTCAAATAGTATTTGAAAAAACGTTTTCTTGTTTTGCAGTGTTTGTTTTGATCTGCCAGATGGGTGGAATTTGTCACATGGAACAATATTTAGCACCAGGCCAAATTAATCAGAGAATGTTGTCTGAAAGCTACCAAAATACTGTTCTGTGAATGATAATTTGCCTACTCCAAAACAGAATTGTACTAAAAGGCAAACCCCACCCACCTGGTACTTCACGTTGACTAAAGCAAACTTTGAGAAGTATTTCAAATAATTATTTGACCCAGGTCTGGTATGTGACTCTGCCAGCCCTGGCGTAATGTATGCATCTGATTTGAGCTCCCGCAGCTATGACATCAGGTCAGAGTTGGATGTAATGTAAGGGCAAGTAAAACCCTTTTAGGATGACTGATAGCCAGGAGCCAGCACTCTACTCTAAGCAAGCCCTTATTGGTAGGCAACATGCAGGCTCTAATGCACAAGTACTGTCGATTTCGTTGCTATGGTTGGCTCACACCTAGCTATAGCTGGATCGACCCAGTATTGGCCCAATGTAAAGCCAATGAGCAAAAGGCCAGCCAGTAATAGGCCATCACAAGCATGCTGTCCGTGCATTACTGGAAGAGCAGCCGTTTGGAAGAGAAGAGAAGAGAAGAGAAGAGAAGAGAAGAGAAGAGAAGAGAAGAGAAGAGAAGAGAAGAGAAGAGGGAGAACAGTAAAAGTGAAAGCAAAAGATCAAATAAAAGGAGGAAAAAGAGTAGAACATCTTCATCTCCCACATTGGCCATAAAAACCACTGAAACATCAAAACAGAACTCCTCCCACATATTTCCCAGTGTATGGTTTGAAAGCCTCTCACTTCTCTGGATGAGGGAATCAGTGATGCACCATTTCTTCCATCCAATGTCACCAAATAACAGACAGTGTCACACCTTGCCCCTGGTTGTAGTATAGGAAATTGGTATACAGTGAGTTTTAAAGCAGCTCCCCCTCTGGGGTCCTATTGTGGCCAGCCAACAGTGAATGGAGAGAGGCAGACAGGACCCAGGGGATAGAGGGAGCTGGAGCAAACAGCCCACAGCTATTACTGACTCCTCCCTCGTTTCTGTGCCAGCCATGCCCCAGCGAGCCCACCTTTTACAGCTATGTTATATGGTATATTAGAGCTTATTGTACAGCACACAGGATTTAATATAATTCCAGAGGTATGTAGTCCAAATAAAGGAGATGACTCTCTCCACGTTCATCCTCTTCTCAAATCCCTCTCTATGTGTCTTCCTCTTTCTCCTCAGGCTGTCTCTATTTAGTTTTGGGAGCGTTTGATTGGCAGGTTATAACCTGCAGTAGGGCTGACATTGAGAAAATGTCTTATCAGGAAGAAGCAAACAGCTTAAAATATCAAGCACCATCATAGAATATAGATCCCCAAGCAAGACTGTGCAGTTCATGAAGGACACACTTTTATTTATTTTTTAAAGATTACTTTATGGTATGTCTTCTTTATTCAATGGCAAACAGAAGTGAGTGACAGGAAAGACAGGAGAGATGGAATGACATTCAGCGAAGGACGTGCACCAGGCTCGTACCCATGATGTCACCAGCACATGGTATAGTCCTTCGCCCACTGAGACACCACGACATTTTATATGGGAATATAAAGCTGGGATAGACAAAGGAAAGAGAATGCAGATAATATAAGGCTTTTAGTGTGAGAGGTGGAGCGGGCCAATGTGAAAAGCTAAATAAACTGTGACATTTCAAACCTGGTTCAAATAGTATTCGCAAATAAT
Source organism: Rondeletia loricata (assembly GCA_900302605.1). NCBI lineage: Eukaryota > Metazoa > Chordata > Actinopteri > Beryciformes > Rondeletiidae > Rondeletia > Rondeletia loricata. The sequence continues at coordinate 12,414 of OMLI01004902.1, forward strand.
TCTTGATGTTTGTTTTAACCTACTTAGAGGACAAGATTCACAGGGTTTACCACACAGGACATAAAGTATATACAGTGGCAGGAGAGCCATCATCAGGATCTGATAAAGGAGGCCTGAAGCCATGTCATAAATATTCTCTAGATAAATAAGCATTACTCTTACTGGAGAGAGTGTGGTGCCCATCCATTTTGTACTTCTAGACTATTTTTGTGGTCGCTCTCCTGCTCCTGTTGTTGGAGCCCAATTTTGTCCTGTGCAGCTAATTGTTATGATACCAGAAGCCCCACTCAGCTGGCACTCCAAGCAGTTTAAAGCAAGCACTAACAATGATGTGCAAATACCTTTTTCACCCAGGCCTGGTACTGTGAACTAGATCAGACAGCACTTACAGTGGAGACTTGCAGCTATCTGCTGATACGGGCCACAGGAGCGACACTGCACGGTACTGACCCATGCAGGGCTGATGGTGAAGGTGGAGACTGTAGTAGTGGAGGCCACAGCAGGAAGAGGCAGAATGGATGGGCTGATTCAAGAGCTCCACTCAGTTATTTCCCCACAGGCAGCAAGCTCTACCTCATTAGTACAGCCCCTCACCTGACTCTCTGGGCTCCACTAGCCTGCCTCTCACATGAAATATGAGGCGTGCTGAACTAGCCTAGAGACCACTCTGCTGTAGAAGGGGGGAAACACAATACGCACACTAATAACACACATTACTGGCCTATGAGCGTCACCAATGCTCAGATACATGCACACAAAAACAGATGAGGTGCTTGTGTGTGTACAGTATGTGCGTGCGTGTATGTGTTTGTTTGTATGCCTGTGTGTGTGTGTGTGTGTCTGAGATATTGTGATGTTTGTGTATATGCAAGTGTGTGTGTGTGTGTCTCTCCAAGAGATCTGCCGAGAAGTCTAGCACTCTGATTAACAGTGATGAGCGGTTGAAGATAGTGAATCTGACCCTTCTGTGGCTCAGTGAGAGCTTTTATCTATCTCTTCAGGGGATACTGCCATGTGATGTCCCCTCAGTGCTCCTGTCTTAACTCTGTACCCTCATATCGCCCTCTCTCTCTCTCTCTCACACACACACACACACACACACAGCTCTCACACATTCTGTATTAATGGCACTAGGATTGGGTTGCTGAGACGGCATCCGTGTGATAAAGGAATGTTTTTCACTTCCTGTGCATCAAAAGCTGTGGAGAGGTAAATTGCCTGCAGGGCCCATAATACATTTTCACACTTCACATTTATAGCAACAGCATTCTCTGAGGTCAGGGAAGTCTGAGGTACAACATTTCAGTCTCTTCTAATGGGAGTGGCACCAGGCTGCTACACTTCTCAATTTCATCGTTTAAGGAATCACTGGAAAGGAGCACACTGCCCCCCACTGGCTAATCCAAGAATAACAATTTACTTTAAAGGAATAGTTCACCCAAACATGAAAATTCTGTCATTATCTACTCACCCTCATGCCAGTTGAAACTCAGGTGAAGTTTCTTTGTCCACATAACACACAGGGAGGTTGCCGGCACAACTCCATAGCAGCCTTCTCCAAAACAACTGAAGTCAGTGGTGACCAGTTCTTTAGAGTTCCAAAAAGGGCAACATATGACCATAAAATTACTCCATACAGCTCGTGCAGCATAATCAAAAAAGGGCGGGGCACAAAGGAAGCATGGGCAGATACCTGGCTGATGCTTGTACCAAGAGGGGAACTGAGAGGCCAGTAAATAATACACAGGATTTATTTAACTGTCCCCAAGTCCTTAGAAGACAGTGTGGTGGAAATGGGGCAGCAACTGTTTGCAAGCAGCCCCATTCAGTTTCACAATTTTCTGAATTTGTCTAATACGGTGTGCAGTGAAAATTGTTTTAAGTAAAAGATGACATTATTCAAGCAGGAATGGCTGAGGAAGAATAATGATCTCCTAAACACTGTTACCACTGTTAAAATAAGTTATTCTGGTTTAGAAATGTAGCATAATTGATTTCTTGACCCAATTAACTCACAAAAAAGCCCTGCAAGTTGTTTTAACTGGCACTGAATAAGAACTGCACAGATGGGCTGTGTAGGCCGTAATTCATTCTGTATGTCACATACAGTCATTTTACTCTCAAATACATATATTATCACTCCTACATACATATATTTTCACTCTCACGTGTATATATACTTTAGTCATATACATGTATTTTCACTTTCACATCCAAATATTTTCACTTTCACATCCAAATATTTTCACTCTCACATATATATACTTTACTCTCACATCTACATATTTTCGGAAAAAGGGTCACGAATCAAAAGGGCACTTCTAGATCTTTTGACAAAAGGGCAGGTGCAGCACCGGCCTTGTGCACGCCATTGCTCCGATTGCTTGCTATAATTTTTGTCTTTGATCCCCTCCATGGTGCGCAGGAGCTGTTTCCACTATACTTTCTCTCACATACATTCTACTCTGACATACATACATTCTCCTCTCACATTTATGATTAAAGTGATAATATATGAACGTGAGAGTAGAGCATATATATATGAGAGAGTGAAAATACATGTATGTGAGAGTAGAGTATATACAGTATATATGTGAAAGTAAAGATATGTGTATGTGAAAGGCCCAGAATGAATTACGGCCTACACGGCCCCTCATAGATGTAACTAGCTGTTTTCAAATGCATTGGAGACAGTTTTCTCATAAAAAATTAAGAGAGGCAATAACAAACTAACACTGACAAATTGGCTGCCAGGATATTATGAACAATTAGGTTGACGGGAAGTAATAGACCAGAATGGATCTTTAATTGAGCCAGTGCTTCCATCATATATACTGTATATATATATATATATACATTTTAAGGCAACTGCTGAAGCAAATATACTGTGGTAATTGTGTTAATTACGTTAGTTTTGCTTGATTATCCAACAGATCAGGTACAGGGCTCTTTCTGTCACTCCCTTCTCACAGTTAAGAAGGTGAGATCAATTTTAATCTATGAATGCAAGCCGAGAGCAGCTGGGGTTTCTATTTTTTATTTTACTCCTGTTATCTCCAGATCACGATTTAATTATCTCGTTATGTCGAGATATCAAACTTTGTTTTCTCGTGATCACGATTTAATTATCTCATTATCATGCGATAACAAAAATGGGTTTCTCGAGATCACGACTTAATTCGGTTAGGTAGCCTAACTGATTGTGGTTGCAATTTCTGCCTGTGTCATACCTTCACTACAGTAAAATTGGGTGCGTTGATCAGTTGTGATCTCTCCTTCTGACTTTAGTCTGTCTACATTTTGGCTACACTATCAGGCCTACTTCAACATTTGGGTTTTGAATTATATGCTTTCCTTGAGGATTAGTTCCAACCAGAAAACGATCTCATTATCTCTAGAATTTTTGTTTTGTTATCCCGAGATAATGAGAAAATTATATTGATTAGAAAATTTGATAATTTTGTCTTGGGAAAACAAAATGTGTTATTTCGAGATGATGACATAAATAACTATCTTGAGAAAACACTTTTTTTTTACTCTTTATCACGGGTAAACAGCGTAAATAAAATGTATGAATACATGTCCTCAATGGGCTTCTGTATGAAACACGCACACACACACACACACACAAACACAAACCATTAGTTTGTTTTCTCGAGATAACAAGATGATTAAGTTGTGATCTCGCGATAACGGGAGTAAAAGAATATCAGCAACCATGGCTACACACAGAGCTAGTAAACCTAGTAGACCTTATCTTGAAGTGTGACATCATCACAACAGTTCGTGACCCAACTAAAATAATTTACCCAATCAAGTCGTTATCTCGAGAAAAACATTTTTGTTATCGCATGATAATGAGATAATCAAATTGTGATCACGAGAAAACAAAATTAAATATCTCGATAATATAATTAAGTTGTGATCTTGAGATAACGGGGTTAAAAAAATATGAGCCACTCTCGGCTTCCGTACAAACCAACACAGCACAGTACACTTTTGGAGATATAACATAAAGGTCAAAATGATGGGAATGTGACAAGAAATAACCCAAGTAGGCAAGCTCCCTGGGGTCTTAAATGTCATTTTTGTGAAGGTAAATGCCAGGAACAGAGTTCATACAGGGAATTTAATTGACTGATAAATCTGCGTGAAAACGAGACAAAAAGGAAATCCAAGTGAGATCAAAGTTATGCAGAGGAATGCACAGTTTGGTAGAGATACAAAGATCCTGAATTTCATCTTTCTTTTGATGTTTATTTACACAAGAGTAGTTTCCACAGACATCTTGAGAGTTGCTGGGAGTTTTGACATTTTCACATATGGTAACACAGTGGAAATATTTCTACAAACCACAAGTACCATCTAGCCTGTGCCCAATCCCTCTGAACAAGCAATGTTCCTGTCACACTTCATGGCCCAGGTCACCATGGCTAACACTGAGTAATCCATCTGTTGTTTTACAGACTGAGTAAATTGCACTTCTAGAAATGTAAAGTTGACAGTCCAAAGTTGCCCATGGCCCCAGCAGAAGTGCTAATCTATTAAGTGCTCCTACAATTGGCTCAGTGTTGATATATGTATATATATATTGTGTCTTTGACATGAATGAGGTCTTGCTCGCCACACAATTACAAAGGTGTCAAAATAACTGCACTTAGCTGGTGGCACATGACCACAGAGTCTGTGCTTACACATTCTGAGAAGCAAGTTGAGAAGTAGACGTACAAAAATGCACAACAATTTTGACATCACTGGACAAGGCAGCTCACCACAAAGCATCAGAATGGACAGAGAAAACCAGAGAGACAGAATACACTGAGTGTACAAAACTAAGATGTTTGATTTTCTTTCCAGAAGGACAAAATGAGGTTTCGTTTGACAACAAATGAGTCAGATATGCTGGCATGATCCTCTACAATTTTATATAAAGATGGGCACCTGAGTAGAGAAGAGACAATTATTTTTAAATGGCTGTCTGCACTGACAGGTATGACCTGCCCGGGGAGGACGTCCCTTTAGCCGCTTCTCCCTGCTTGGCACTTCTATCACATGGATTATATTCAAGTGGCATTCCACCAAAAACTGACTCTTAGGCTGTTATCCAGCAGAAGCAGGCAATCTCCTGTCTTTTCTCCCGTTCTTTTATGAGCTTTAATTATGAGTTCTCAAAATGAAGCAAGAAAAATGAAATTTTCTGTAGAAATGCAAGTCAAAAGCATTTGGAAAGCAGCTGGACGAATCAAAACAGCATTAGGTTCTGTGAAAAAGAAAGAAAGAAAGATGCCCTTGTATAAGAAGTTCCAGTATGTAAGGGTTTGTATCTGGCAACGTACAATAAATAATTTGAATGGAAGATGCTTTGGTGAAAAGGGTGGTTTCCTCTTCAAATTGTTAAGGATCAACAACTCAACAACTCAAACAGAATCGACATTTACATTTTCTTTTTCATAATTCTGGATATTTAATATATTGTATGTACAGGAGAATGACTGTCCATAAAATCGCCTTTCAGTCATCTTAGGCAATGTAATTTAATGACATCATAGGATTATATTTTCATTGATCTTGAGAACCCATTCTGAAAACTCTTTAAATACTATAACAGTGAAAAAGCTTGGAAAATGTGTACTATTGCAGAATAACAACCTAAAATCCAATTTTGATGGAATTCCACTGACCCCTTCCTCCCCTCATCTGCTTACTCCTTCACCACTACAGTACATGCATCCAGGCTATGGACAATTCACTGTAATGAGTAATAATTCACGCTGAGGTAAAACTAAACAATCAGTTGATCCTGCCCTCCTCTACAAACTTCGCTCACAAAAGCAACAGGATGCTAATATGTTCTAACCACTTGTTATAAAATGTGCACTATCAAGAAATTGATCTGAATCAAATCAACAAGTTACCAACATGAGGTATACTATTTAATAAAACCCTTACAAAAGGAGGATGCAATAAATGCAATTATGAAAGTAATGAACATTTCTATGAAATGAGAGCAATGAGAAACAAATATCTGATTGCTCTAGCCAAAAAATAGAAAAACAAAAAAACAAAAACATATTTTAAAAAGTTATTTAAGAGATAGTGGTTAAAAGAATCAACACAGCTCCTATAAGGAGAGCATACATCCCTTATGCTGGAGGCAGGTTTTATGCTAATCCTAGTTTTAGATCCTCACACCACATAAATCCACTGCATCAAGACATGAAACAGCCAGAACGGACATGTGATTTAACAAGACACCTCTGTGGTAACATAAAAGAGAACATGAAACCCCTAAGCTTAAATAGAGTATGTTATTGAAAACATACACTACTATCTACACTGTACCTATTAACAAGCACCATGTCACAGCTCAGCTCAGACTAACTTAGATTTTGGTAGCTACATTATCACAGTCTAACTCCAGCATCACAGATGTGATGGACTCTTCAGCTTTATATAACTGACTGAATAACATCCAAACATTCAGACTCAGTGGCACAAAACAACCCATTTCCAAATGTTTATATGTCCATGACGAATTAGAGTAGTGGTGTAGAGCTTTTTGGTTTTACTTAGGAAAAGTGTTAATCAAACCTTCCCAGTTGAGCAAAGACCAATAAATGAGGCCTGACCTGGGCAGAAGAGCATTTGCAAATACCGGTAATTGTTATAGTTTGCTTTAGTCTACTTGGGTGCCAGATGGCTGGGGTTTGCCTGATATGACAATATGATGAGTGCCAGAAAGTTTAGACAATCACAAGAAAATATTTGAAAGTTAATTTAGTTTACGTTTCTGTGACTGGCAACTTATTTGACGCTATCTGAATTGCCCTGATGCAGTAATCCCCATCCATCTAGTAGTCCAAGCAGATTTACAAACATTACCAATTGCAGTATTTGCAAGTACTGTAATGAATGTATACATTTAACCCAGGCCTGGATGAAGCCTGTCAGAGCAGCAGGAACACAGCCTGGGTTTTTAAGACTCCTCTTCTTACAGTGGCATGGGTAAGGGCATGACAGCCTTCACATCAATTTGCTATATATTTGCTGAAAGTTAATCATGGCTGACCCGGACTGAGTGAGGTATGTTTAAAGTATCAAACTTGGAATGCTTTTAAGAATATGCTTCTTTCAGGACTCTCCAATTGTTTGAGCAAAAAAACACTTTGAGCCCTTTGGTGAAAGTAGCCGCACATGTGCCATCCTCAGGACAAACAGGCTTTCGAGGATGATGAGAAACAGTATCAATATAGAACAGTATCAGTAACTTGACAACCTGGGTCAAATAGTATATGCAAATACCTTTTGTGGTTTGCTTCAGCACACTTAAGTACCAGATGTATGCAGTTTGCCAAACATAAAGTTTAGAAGTTTAAACAGTACAGTATGTAGTATACTTTTCTGTGATTGACAACTTAGTTGGCAATATCTGAATTCTCCTGATGTGGTAAACTCCACCCATCTGGTACTGTGAACAGTAAGAATATCTTCCAACTATTATTTGACCCAGGTCTGTTAAGAACACATTCACTTCTGTCCCTACATGACGACTGCTACTGCAGTACGCAATGTGTTGCAATGCTACGTATATGACAAGACTACAAAAATAAGTCTCTGTGAGGTTACAACCATGCACTTTGTTCAGAAAATCAAGAACAAAAATGGTTTTAGAGCAAAAGCAATTATGTTGGTAAGAAAAATGTTGAGGGTGTTTTATATATGTAAGGAAGAACTATTTACATTTCTATTTTTGATGTGACTGAGATGTTGCTGGTGAGATTTAGACACAGGGATGGAAACATGGCTAGTATGGAAGTGGTCTCCAAGGTATTTCCATGAGTAGAGAGCCACCTGAGAGAGGATGAGACATCATATACAACAGGGCTGGACTCAACGCTCTTTCAATTCAACCAATCTAGGAAGTGGATATTCTTCTAAATTAAAAATCTAAAATATTTTGCCCTAAAGTTGTTCTTATATCCTATTGAGAATAAATGTTCTATGACTCTTCTTCTTATTATTATTGTTGTGCAAATTGATGTGATTTCGATTTTAGTGAATCGAAAGTGAATTGATCCCAACCTTGGCATACAGTAAGGGCACGGCTGCCATCACAATCACACAGATACACAATCAATGTTGGACAGAGCGAGTCTACAGTTGACATCACCACTTGTCCAAAGCTTCAGTACCAGAGTAACCCTTGCCCCAATCTACCACAAGATGAGTTGAGGTATTGGGTGAGTCAACCATCTTTGTTGCCTCCCCTAGACTGCGTCCTTAAAAGAGTCTGTTTTGTCAGGGGGATCAAACAGGAACACAAGATCGAGTGACGCAATCAATCGGATGACACAGTATGAGTAGAGATCTGAGAAGAAGTTGCAATGCACCAGAGCGATGTCATTTCCTGTTTGACATAACGCGAGAACATACAGTCAGTGTCGGACGATTATTTCTGCAAATACTCAAGGCTGTGAAATCAGACGAGTTAAGAAAAAGATCTTTAAAAGGTGCTAGTTACACAACACTAATAAAACCACACTGGAAACCGTCCTGTAAAGAAATGAGGTAGTGCTGTTGATCAGGAGTAGGGATGCACCGATTCCACTTTTACACTGCCAAGACCACATTCTTAGTACTGAACTTCAAGTATTGGCTGATAATGAGTAGCAATCTGATCCATTACTTGAAGAGTACAGATTTAGGCCATTAGTTTGAGGTCAGTGCACAAAAATGGTTGTGATATAGCACATTTTCCTCTAAAGAGATCAAACTCTACTTTGATTACTTTGATCTCTGACTTGGAATACAAGACTCTTGGTAGCAGATTGTAGCATCGGGACATTTTTTACAGCATTTCAGTCTGGAATCGGCCAGCGTTGTGGCCGTTCATTTCCTTCAAAATTGAAAAACTAGCAAGCATTTAATATAATAAGGTTATTATAGTCAATTAATAAAGACATTCAGAATGAAGGCTATCATTATTATGTGAATTGCGGTTTCAATTTGAATTTAAAAAAAAAAAATTATTTTGCGAACTGACCCCAACCCTGCTAATGTCCCAGTATCTTGACAACAGTATGGACACTGGTGCAGCCCTAACTGGGAGCCAAACCAGGAGAGTGTTCTACAGATGGGTTGTTGTAACATCTCCTCTATTTCTCCCACCAACATAATTAAACCAATACCAACATATATACAGTATGTGAAGAGTTTCATTCCAAAATGAGATATCCACCATTTGAATAACAGTGAAACCGCTTCTTACTTTCAAAGGATAGTATCATGCAAGTCCCTGGTTGACAAAATAATAACACGGATATATGGCATTTAGGAATAGAACGCTTCATGTATTGTACCATATCTGTATCCTCCATATCTTTTTACATTCTGAATGTTTTTTTTCCCCATTTTCCTTCATGTTGACATGTCTTTCCTACTTGTATTGAATATAATCATCTATATAAATATACAGGTTATAAGTGTGCCTAGAATAATTAGGCACCTGAGACCCCCACGCTCCAGTCAGGAAATGTTAATCTGTGTGTGTTTCTGTGTGTGTGTGTGTGTGCATACATGCGTGTCTGTGTTTTTGAGAGATATGATGGAATAAACACATTTATGCAAGTACATTAGCTTTCTGTGTGTGTGTGTGTGTGTGTGTGTGTGTGTGTGTGTGTGTGTGTGTGTGTGTGTGTGTGTGTGTGTGTGTGTGTGTGTGTGTGTGTGTGTGTGTGTGTGTGTGTGTGTGTGTGTGT
>OMLI01005026.1:2590-13861 GCA_900302605.1 Rondeletia loricata
TCTATCCACTGTAAACAATAGGCTGGCAAGCAAAGATATTCCTCACTCTTAATGCTGCTTAATTGAATCTTCTTCTCAGGTGGACTAATTGAATTGGCTCTCTACACACACACACACACACACACACACACACACACACATATACGCACGCATCTAGATTCACAAATGCAAATACACAGGCATGCACACAAACACACACACACACACACACACACACACACACTCTCACACAAGTAGGCGAATGTCGATGGTGGATATACTTAGTGGATGCGGACACACAAATGCAAATACACCGGCATGCACACACACACACACACACACACACACACACACACGCACCCACCCTTGCCTCATGTTGGGGACCCTCTTAGCTTCTGTCATGGTGTTCTGAGAGTCCGTAAGGATAATAAAGTAGTCATATACTGACCACGAGCATGAAGCTATATGGACAATTAGTGGTCAACTGTCTGACTGACTGTAATCACGCAGATTATGTCAGATGGATTAAAAAAAGTAAAATTCATTAGCTGCAAAGACTCAAAATCCACCATCTAAAGCCATTACCATTGTTTCGATAGATTAAAAGAAAAATATTATTCATTAATTCCCCCCCCCCAATCCTGTCTCTCTGTAGAGTGTTGGAACATTCGGACGCCAACCGGATGACCACCCAGAACATCGCCATCGTGTTCGGGCCAACCCTGATGCGTCCGGAGCGGGACAACGGGAACATGGCCGTGAATATGGTTTACCAGAACCAAGCGGTGGAGCTCATCCTCAGCGAGTTTGACCACATCTTCGGAACAAGAGGCCCCTCCTGATCTTTTGGACGGGGGGTTCAACGTTGCTCTGGATCAGACAAAAGCACTGGAAGTATTGGAACAGTAAAACGAGCAGCTAGCATTTGTCTTCTAGCCTGTTGACTCATATGGTATAAAATGGACTTCACATCAAAAGCTAATTATGGGATAAAAAGAACTGGGACAGACAGCAGCTAATCATGACATCTGGCCTCCATATAAAACCATGTTACAACAATAACAGTAAAGCGAGCCAATTTGAGCTTAGTGCTGTAATACTGGTAGAAACTAGTCCCGGTGTTGTTGCTGGTGGAATGGATGCTTCCTTGTCACGTTTCCTTGATGTTTTCACTGATCAGACTTGATAGGATAAATACAAATCATAAAGTGGGAGATCTCCTTCAACCAGTCCAGCTATGTATGGATCAGTCATTCTTTCAAGGAATGCGAGGAAGGATGTTCTGCGTAGCATTCAGACGAAACTTAGCTGAACCGTCTCACTGTGAAACACACCAGCACCTCTTGCAGCAGGGAAACAAATGCACAAAGGGGCAATGGGGGCACTTGTGCAACGCAAGGACAGACAGATCCCACCTGCAATGTTCGCATGGAAATAGATTATGCAAACCGACAGGAAGCAAGCTATGTGTATAAATGTGCCACCATCTCCGCTGAAGTTATGTTGTATTTAGTTATAGAGTATTCAGATTCATTTGAGACTGGGGAGAAGTGATGGGCAAGTTCCCCAGCGAACTCTTCAAAGATGAGGATGATGTTGGTGATGGGATGACTGTGTGCCAACATGGTGGCAATGTTCCTTTGTACCAAATAGTACTGAATAGTGCGTGGACCTTTGGAGCTTCCCTTGCTGTACAATATTGGAATTTTCTTCTATTTTTAACTCCACAGATTAAGTTAAAAATATTGTTATGTTGTAAATATGTGAAATACTGTCTTTGTCAACCAGTAGCACTTTGCATACAGTGTGTAACCTAAACAGATGTGTGATATACAATAATAACCAAACTCAGAATGATACAGTTGCTTTAAAATGATAAACGATGTATCATAAGAATATTACATGGACCTGATTGTTAACTTTCCTGCAATAAAAAAAAGTGAACGAACTGATAGGGGCGTTTTGTATGTGATGTTTGGCCACAGTAGGATGTATTTGGTGGGTTGTTTGTATTGAGCGATGGGTCGCGTGAGAGACAGTAGAAGTGTGGCGGTATGTGGGCCTCGGAGACTCAGCGGGTGGAGACATCCCCTGTGATTGGTGCAAATGCTGCTTTTAATAACAGAACAAAAGAGGAACTGGAAATGCATATGTTTAAAAAATGTGGAATTTCCCCCAAACCCTCTCTCTCTCTCACTCTCTGTGGCTTTGGTAATTTTATATTGACTGCGGGTTTGGCAAAAGACAAAAAAGAGCAAGAAAGAAGCACAGGAAAAAATGTAAGCGCTGAAGTTTTATTAGCTGTATTTATTCATTTTTATGTTCATATTATTTCAAGTTATTTGAGAGTGTGGGGAGGGGGAAGAGCTAAAATATTGTATTAGGAAAGTGGAGCTGATTGATGTACCGTATATCAACTGAACGTTTGATCAGGGGAAGACTATTTCATTTTGTGTTTCTGTGCATTTCCAGGGTCACCCTTGTATTTGATTGCCACAGTAATATTTTCTGCAAACAACCACACTTGTTTATTGGATTGAAATGTATGTATGTATGGTCATCTATACATTGACTGGTATCGGAGTCAATGTATACATTTATCCCTAAGTCAGTAGTACAATTTCTCAAACCTCAAATGTGTTCTTTCTTGTCTTTTGACAGACTTGTGTCCCAGCGTTTCCATTCACTATATTATGCAAAGAAAAGGTTTTAGGGCAAATCTGGTGTCTTATTACTTGCAGTGCAACACAGTGAAACCATCAAAAAAATCAAAACTTCAGAAACTCTTTCTATTTTGTACATTACTGTAATGATGTACTATTACGTTTTGTTCTTTCCAAATTCTGAAATTGAAGAGATTTATGTGTCAATAAAAACCCAATGGCATAAAACTCTCTGTGATGTGTTTTATTTCGCTTGGTGCTAATCAGTCCCTAATATTAGAATCAGGCAGTGAGACACAATCAAACACCCCTTTCTCCTAATCAGCAGCCTGCTGGCAACCAAAGTCATACTCAATTACCTCATCTTTCAACATCAGACCTTTGTCACGCTTTCTTTCTTTCTTTCCTTAATTTCTTTCCTTAATTTCTTTCTTTCTTTCTTGTTCCTTCAATGACAGAACATGTGAATTCAATTGTTTTAATACATTAGTATTAATGATATGTGATTATTAATGATGGTGATATGTGGCAATATATTAGTAATAACGATGAAAAATATATTATTTCCTTCTATGTGACAAACATGACTCTTAAAGGCACGATCGTTATTACAAATGAAAACAAAAGGGCTGCAGCCTACTATAATTTGCTTGGTCAGCGATATACAGATCTATGTATATGGTTTATTTTTACAAGGACAGACCATGATGACATATTGCAAGCAACTGCCCTTTGTGTTATATCACAGTATTTAACTGATGTTAACTTGTCCTTGGAGCGAGTTGGTGCACGAAGAGAAGAGAAGAGAAGAGAAGAGAAGAGAAGAGAAGAGAAGAGAAGAGAAGAGAAGAGAAGAGAAGAGAAGAGAAGAGAAGAGAAGAGAAGAGAAGAGAAGAGAAGAGAAGAGGCGTTTGGACCTCGTTCCTCTGGTTGAAGGACAGTCTCTCTAACCACTAAGCCACCCTTCCACCGGTGGAATACATTTTTAACAGCCCTTGAGACCCAGCCATGTACCAAGAACAGAGAATACATACAGTGCTCATTCATCATAGTCAGGCACTCTTGCTCAGGGGTTGCCTATGGAACCTGCCTTAGCACGTTAATCTATAGGACTGCACATCACATGGGATGCTGATGCTGAGACTGTTGAATTTAAATCAGTTTACTCCGTTTGGGTGTGGCTGAAACCAGCCAAACTATCATACTAACATCATAACGTCATGACTTGTTAGTGCTACAGTTGAATAATTGTTGTTGATGCATGGAGCCCTTGTCAGACTATCTAACCTACGTCATCCAGTGTGGTTTTTTAACGTCATGGTTGGCCAATTGTTTACGTTAACATAAAACCCAATGTATCAAAAATCTCCAAAGTTGCTCAGCCCCTGCATGCCGCAACCTCATGCACAGGTTCACAGGCAGAGACTAGCCACCTCTGATGAATCATCATGCAAATAGAGAGACCCACAAAAAAAGTTAGTGTAACAAAGCAATCTGCAGATCACGAGTGGCGATGGAAACTGTTTACTGCAGTGGGAGACTGAGTGGCCCAGACCACAACCCAGCTTCAACACAGTCTTCTGCTTGTCAATGTCTGTGTTTACACTGAGAGGGATTTTAGCACTGAAGATCATATAGCAGCGGCATTTGACAGTTTTAGAGTGTTGAAGAGTGCTGGGTCATTTAGTAATGCTTATTCTGGTTTTGAAATAAGTTAATAACTCAAACTGTTTCACAACCCTTGCAGGAAAATTGGCTTGAAACCGTTACAATCGAGATTTTATTCCAATGCCCTGTGTAATGTGTAAGGCTGTTGTTTAATCCCTGCAGCACAAGGTTATACATTAGGATATGAGAAACTGTACATTGTTGGTTTGGTAATGAAAAAAATACAAGATTCTGGTAACAAAGTATGTACAATTTTATTACAAATATCCACAAACATGCAAAAATATATGAAAAGGTAATTCAATACAAAAATAGCATGGGTGCTAGTAAGAAATACTGCTTGATATAAATTTGTGCAGACATTAAGTGAAAGTAAAAATGATTTGCCTTTTTTGGCCCAGAAATAAAATAACAGGTAAGGAACTATGCAAAAGATGACACACACACACACACACACACACACACACACACACACACACACACACACATTGTGACATCTTTGGCCCACAGTATGCATGAATGCTAGAAGCGTAGTCACGCCTCATGCACCACCATCTTATCTGCTCGTACCAAGGCTATGTCGGATTACTCACAGTGTCTGAGTACATCTAAGGCATGTTTCACGTTGACCACACAGTCAGAAAGAGGAAGTTAAAACTGATGTATGTGTCCTGAGTCTTCAACTTGACCCTCTTGCCGCGCCTCAACAGGCAGCCCAAATGTGTGACACATTACTGTCCGGGTGGTGTGAAAATAGACTGCAACATGTGTAAATTAAGCAGAAATAGCAGACATTTTAGCATTAAATGAAATAAAGCAACTCCGTGAGATTATTACATGAACAATAGAACACATAGTGAGACAGTGCAAGTTTTATTTACTCCCATGTAGAATTACGAAAAGGAGAACTGTCCCCTAACAAGGCATAATATTTAAAAGGTGCAGTCCTCCTTATTTTTAAGCGGTGCAGCCGCTTCTATATGTGACATGTGTGTCCGTGTGTCCGTCCGTGTGTGTGTCCATTCGTAGCATGAGATTTAGACCAATCAGGAGTAGCCCATGCGTCACGTGCACCGCTTACTTCACCACCTGATTGTGATTTTCTGTTAAATTTGTTTTATATATAAATATATAAACACAACCACCTTACAGTTTGGTCTTCAAGAAATCCTTCTTGTTTTGACCGCTCGCTCTTTATTAAGTACACTGATGATTAAGTTACTGTACCCTCTGAGCACCATAGTTAACCTGAAGAGACAAGCTGGTTGTGGCATATACCTGGTGATTTCACAGCATGAGTAAAGAGAGTCCTGGCAACAAATACTTCCATACTTCTCAACCACTTACTGCCTTTGGGACAAAGTAATAGCTGCATGTTTGATTGTGTATTTCCATTCAAAATAATATTGTACAGTTATTGCTTGTTTCTTAAGATAGAGGTAAAGATTTGAGGAGAATAATACCACAGGATATTCAAAAGTGAATACTACTTGCACTCATAAGGAAGAATAAATACTAACAAAGCAACAGGCAATCCTGATCAATACAACTGTAACCTCTGACCTCTACAACCCGGCCTTGCATGACATACAGTCACAGTACAGCAGGATTTTCCAAACAATTCCTCTAGGGCCTGGTTTTTTAACCTATGGGTCTTTGACTAAGTTCTGGTGCGCTTCCACATGTGAACAGTGCCAATGTTTTCAACAAAGTAACTAAATTTCCCCCCTTGGGTCCTGGACATAAAAAGATTAAGAACAGTCAGCAGCAGCAAGCATGTAAGAAGTAATACTTCTACAATGGTTACATCTGGATGTGTAACATCACCTCAGATGAACCAAACCTCTGGTAGCTGTCATGGCAAACATAAAGTGGTCAGAACACCTAAACCCATATTAGGTACATCAAGTCTATTTTGTATGATAAAATACTATATTTTGTGTTGTCACATATGTTGGTTAGGGTTAGGGTTGGTGTGGCTTTCTCCATTTTAAGGTCCATTTTCCCATGTTTTAAGATGAGTAGAAATATATATAGGGAAAATAATGCATATAAAAAGTATTTGTATAAGTATTGTATTGGCTTGATAAAGTCACCTTAACTTTTTATCCTGGGTAATTGTGAATCTGTTGTGTCCAGGCTCAGTCCACATTTGTCCAA
Source organism: Rondeletia loricata (assembly GCA_900302605.1). Lineage (NCBI taxonomy): Eukaryota > Metazoa > Chordata > Actinopteri > Beryciformes > Rondeletiidae > Rondeletia > Rondeletia loricata. The sequence goes on from OMLI01005026.1 coordinate 9,061, forward strand.
GTCTCCATTTTGTTCCTTTGCGTCTCTGTCCCAGAGATGGTTCTCTGCACCCTCAGTCCCAATATGGTTTCCCGCCTCGCAACTGTTTCTCTCATTCTGCTCTCCATTCTCCCTTGTAGGTGATTCTTGGACAGGGCTAGCTCCCGGCCCCTCCCCTGCCTCTGACAAACTCACAGCGTGACCATCACGCACTCTCTCCTCTTTATCTTCCTCCTCCTCCTCCTCCTCATCGTCCTCTTTGAGGCCCCCTGGAGCGCCATCCAGACTGGAGTCACTGAGGAAGCAGTGGGAGGTTTGGGTATCCTCCATGGAGAGCGGGGTCTCCCCAGCCAGGCGGCCCCCGAGATCGGTGCCGATCCCTGGGGTGAGAGGCATCTCCTCCGGGTCTTGGTCTGGATCCTGGTCCTTGCTGCAGTAAGCATAGCGGTGGTTCATGTGCTGGGAGTAAGACCCGGAGTGAGAGAAGCGCTTGCCACACTTGTCACATTGGTAGGGTTTCTCTCCAGAGTGCAGCCGGCTATGCTCAATCAGATGGTGCTTATGCTTGAAGGCCTTGTTGCAGATCTTGCACTCGTGTGGACGTTTGCCTGTAACAATGACAATGACAAGTTTTCTACTATCCTATGAAAAGAGAGGAGTATTTAGCAGCTTTTATAAACTCTCATTGAACACATTTACAGTATTCTGTTGACTAAAACTTATTTTCCATCAACAAGCATGCTACTCTGAGGTTTTTTAGCCGTGGTACTGCCGTTTCTCATTTGACACATCTGAGCATTCTAACATGCTCTTTACTAAAATAAATTCTGTGTAAGTAAATGAGTAGTTACAGATTGCGTATGAGCTACTGACCTGTGTGCTCGTATTTGTGTCGGAGAAGAGAGCTGCTCTTCTGAAAGGTTTTTTCACAGATGTCACAGGCGTACAGTCCCTCCTCTGTCTTCTTCAGTCTCTTCCTCCCTGGTCCTCCTTCTCCGTCCATCCCTTCATCCACTAGAGAGAGGTAGTCCAGACCTCCACGACTCAACACCTCACCCTGGGTAGAAAACATAACAAAGAATTCATGTCAGTAAGGTTGCCTGGACTATTAAGTCATACTTCAACTGTATACATTCTCTAAACATTTATTTCGAAGTTGTTCTTCAGTATTTACACAAGTACTTTACTGTAAACCTTGAAGGGGAAGCCTTACTCACCATGAGAGCTTGTCTCTCCTGGTGAATCTTTTTCAGCATAGCCTCTGCATCTGTCTCCATCATGTAGGACATGGGAGAGAGGAACCCAGGGCTGTTAGCTGGCCGGCTGAGGGGAATAGATGGGATGCCATCATGCGCTGATACCCCTAAACCAGCCTGGTTGAAGATAGGGAAACCATTGTACATGGAGCCTGCGAACATAGGAGCTCCAGCCCCGCTGTAGACTGGGTGTTGGTGAAGGGGTAGATGTGGAAGTTGGGTTGGACTCAGTCTCCTAAGCTGCTGGTTCTCTAGTTCTCTCTTCTCTCCTCTGGCTGTGTTGCCATTTACTGTTTTTTTCCCCTCTTCTTGGCCTGAGAGTTGCTTGGGCAGGGAGAGGTCCAGAGGTTCATTTTGTGCATCAGCAGACCAGGAGGTTCTGGTTTGGAGAGCTGTCTGGTTCTGAGGGGAGGAGAGTTCAGGAGGACAGGTGGAGAGGTCGAGGCAGAGAGGAGAACCGAATCCTGACGATGGAACTCTCCTTCTGGCTTGAGGTGATGACAGCTCTATGGACCGGTCGATCGGCTGGCTGGGGCTGCCACTTTCCTGGCTGGACCAATAACGTCGCGAGGGCAGGGCGTCAGGGCGGGGCTGCGGGGGGGAGTGCATTGCGACCAGAAGCTGCTGTGGTACAGAGTGCCAGCTGGGCTTCTGTAATGGTGATTTGCCTTCGGAGAGACCGTTGGTTACTCCGCTTGGTTTGCTGTTCTCTGTTGGTCGGAGAGAGGGTCTGGAGAAGAATACGGGTGGCGAGGGGTGGTCTTTGCTGCGAAGACCCTCAGGCATCTCCACTGCCTCTCTGTTCATCTTGCAGAGGTAGCGCTCATGCTGCAGGAGCACTGCCACATTAGGAAAAAGCTGGGAGCACCAGCGACATGTCACCCCCAGCGCACCTCTCTCCCCTTCACCTGACCTCACCCTCTCTCTTCTTACACTCCTGTCGGGCGACACCTTCCTATCGAGTCCTCCTCCGTTGTAAATAACCCTCCTTTCCTCGATCCCAGCTCCTCCTACAGCTATCTCTTCATTTCTCTTCACCTCCCTGTGAAGCATCTCCTGCAGCATCTGCCCAAACTTGGCCCCGGAGTGGAGATAAGGCAGCAGGGTGGTTCCTTTGAGTATGCTGGCCCTCAGAGAGAGCTCTGCCGAAGGGTCCCACAGCATAGCCAGGTCTGAAGTGCTGAGGAAGGCCGCGGGGTTCTGGTGGTTATCCTGCAGGGAAAGGTGGTGAGGATCCTCCGGTACTCCGCCCAGAGGTCTGACATTATCTTGGGTCTGTGAAGCGAATGGCGAGCCCTTGCCATTGCTGTTTCTTCCCCCGCCTGCAGAGGGAGATGTGGGGAAGGAGTGGTGGTACGAGCTCGGGCTATGTCCGTTAAACGCCCCTCCAGCTCCTCCTGCACCCCCTCCTCCGCTTCCTCCCCCACTCAGGCACTTTTTGCTACTTAAGTGAGAGCTGTAGGAGCCAGAGTGAGAGAAACGTTTCTTGCAGTTGGAACACTCGTAAGGTTTCTCACCTACAGGAGGAAGCACAGAGAGGAAAAATCATCGGTCAAAAGACGCAAAGAGTAGCTTGGTGGGAAAACATCTTCTGTGTGGGTGTGATCCTTTTCCATCTCTCATAATTATCTCTAATGTTAGCTGGTTTTCTGTCTAGACGTCAAACTCTTTTGTGTATCATTTCATAGCATGTTAAACTGACAAGATAAGTAAGGGGTAGAGACACAATGGAAACAATAGCAAATTGATGTTATGATTTTGATGTAATTCAATCTCACCACTATGGATGCGGAGATGCTCTTTGAGGTGGTGTTTGTACTTGAAGGCTTTCCCACATTGCAGACATTTGAACTTCCTGGTCTCCATGCCCATGTCCAATGTGACGGAGCTCTAGAATGAGACAGTGTTACATGACATTGTTAATTTTTAAAATACTGTAATACATTTAGGGAGCGATTTGAGGGAGGATGAAAGAGGATGGTTATCGCTCCCATTAACACAAAGTGAGACACAGATCCCAATTTATTTAAGGAAAACATTTGAAAGAAAACATGTAGACAAATCCACTAGCAGAGATACGTAATATACATATAATATTAATATAAAGATTGTGCAGTACGCTATACATTTTTGCCATTTATATCAACTTTTAACATCAAATAAAACATATAGTACAGTTATGGTTATGGCAGTTTTTCAATGAAGTTTCTCCTACTTTCTATGTATATCTCACCGTGTCCTGCACTTGGTTGTGAAGCGCCAGGTGCCTCTCCATCTGTGCCCTATAGGTGGCAGTGTATCCACAGAGCGGACAGACCATGTGGCCCCCTTCCCTCTCCTGACAGTATTTGATGTGCTCCCTCAGAGAGGCTCCACGCTGGTACGTCCCGTGGCAGAACGGACAGGCCTGCTGGGTCCTCACTGCATCCGGGCTCAGAGGGAGAGCATCTGTACGCAGGTCCAGAGAGAGTTAACATTTCTAACAGACCGCAGACATTTTCACTGCATTTAGCTCATTCATCTAACAAAACCAAAGAAATAATAAAAAGCAAACCTTTGTGAACTTGATATGACTGAACTTCATGGGTAGGGCAGTATATGAGTGAACTGTTTGTATATGGATGTGCAAATGCGTTGGCGTTTTTTAGGCCCTGAGGAAAGTTCTGTGCTGAAGCATTGGTGGTTTAATAAATGTCACGAAACCGATGGCGTGTAGCTTTTGTTTTCCTTTTCGCTATGTTATGGCTTTTACAATTACCACATTACCATGGCAATAGGAGGCATATTGTAGCCCTGGGTGAGTGACAACCAAAACAATATTTCTTCAGGTTGACATTAGCACGTAGAGTATGATATGAGCTCTGTTGCTGCTCTTTACTGCTCTTGATTAGGCATGGGGCTGAGCAGTTCATTAGGCCTTCTTGCAACTTAAAGCTACAATATGCAATGATTCTGACATCAAAATAACACTACATAAGTAGGATATTTTATACATTATCAGTCCGTGTCTGTCTGGGACCCTGTGTGTACATGCCCAAATCCCCCCATTCGCCTGAAATTTTCTTTTCAATGATGTTTGGGACAGTTTTGGGGGTATAACATTTGTGCATCAGTGGCCAGCGGTGAGCTGGGGTGTGTCTATCAAGCTGAGGGAAGTCATAGCAACAACAACAATGGCAGAAATGTCAGTCAGAAATGAAAGAACAGTCAAACTAAATAAGCATCCCACAAGACCCATTCAAAAACTTATTGCATATTTTGACTTTAATGTTATTTTCGGATCAATACCATTGCAGCCTCGCCATATTTGCCTACCTGCTCCCTCAGGTGAGCGGTGCTGGGCCCCAGGCGACCAGATGGCCGGTGGCAGCTCATCATGCCTGCTGCCAGGGTGGTACATGGTTGTAGTGCCATTATGGGTCAGGTGGTCCAGGAGACTGGCTGAGTTAGAGGCCTTCCTCAACTGGGCCAGGAATTCATAGTGGGCCAGGTCCTCCAAGGCATTCTGGGAGTCTGAGTTCTTACCTGGGAGCAGAGACAAAGATATAGAGAAAATTACATATCCG
>OMLI01005038.1:9083-21828 GCA_900302605.1 Rondeletia loricata
GTGGTGGAGAGGAATTATTGCTTGTTTAAATATAAACGAAACTGCTTGCCCCGGCATGGCACCAGGTTCCAGTAGCTGCTGGTTTACCGCAGAGGAAACAGAGTGCTGCTGTTCTAGCGTGCTCCTCTGCTGTCAGAGGAATGTTCAAAGGGAAGCCAGGCAGAACCCTGAGAGGCCAAAGCTTCCCTCCCCTCGTGGTTTCCTCAACTTCGAGAGTTGGAATATGAAAGGCAAACTGTGTCGTTCTCTTGCTCCATCATGCAGTCAGTGGCGAAGGATCGGGACAGCAGAGTAGAATAGGTTCCTTTTGCTTGAAACTAATCAAATTTGAATGTCTGACCAAAAGTTGCAGGCCATGTTTAAGTACAAAAAGGTTGGGTTTTGTTTGCAAGCTAAAACATTTCAGACATATATTAGGCTATTTGATATTATCAATACATAAACTTAAAGCAGATTCAATTAAATCAACATCCATAAACACATAATCACTGTTCATTTGCTGTTTTAAACACCAGGCGTCAAATAGGTCTTTCCCAGGAAAAATCCTCTGGCATCAAACTGCAAATACATGCTCCGTGCACGAAAAGTTTGACAAACGTGTTTTCCCACCACGAAAGGTTTACGTGAAGGAGGCACGACTAGAAACAGGAAGTAGTCTGACATTGAAATAGCGCGGTGGAAAGTGAGGGTGTGGAGGTCACTCCGACGACCCCGGTTCGATTCCCAACTCATACCAAGAAGATTTCTACTGTGAGTGAAGTTTAAATTTTTAGCTAACGTTTTTCTTATTTAACCATGACCAAAGCCTCTCCCCAACCTTAACCAAGTTGTTTTAGCGCCTAAACGTAACCGTTAGCTAACCTTTTCATGAGACGAACAGGTGAAGATGGTGTGTCCAATTCATGCTATTGTCACATAATCCAATTTGTGGTGGAGGAACGTAATCGTCACATAATTTGTGTCCACACTCTATACTGATACCAACATTATAAGTCATGTATTAAGATATCTGATTATTACAAAAAATTACTGAGACACTAAATTTTTTAGAATATGTAAAATGCTTGTGGGAACATAATTCCCTATGTAGATGAATACAGAATATATGTTGTTGTTTTTTTACAGGGGCATGCTAGCTAGTTGCGTGCTAGCTACAATATCTGCATTTAGAACAGGCTGGAACATATACATGGTGGATAGGATATTGATCAGGGGAAATTCTGCAGTAATGGGGATCACTGATACTGGAGATTGACTCAGCAACCTTTCCCTTTCAGCTACTAGGCGTCCTTCATAATCAATTTGCCAAGCTGCTGCCAAAACACGAGGCTATTATCTACATCATCAATTGTAATTCGAGTAAATTCATCAGCTACTCTGCCACAGAAACAAAGTACATAAAATGGGAGACTCTTCACTTTCAACACATCTAAATGTATGCCACTTTTCAACATGACATATGTTAATGCCAATGAATGCTGTGCCAATTAGCGTCGCTATTAATACATGCTGTGTTGCTTTTACAGAGTGTAAGAAAGAATGTGATAATAATAACCCAAATGAGAACTTTTAAACCTAATGAAAAAGCTGTTGACTTAAAAAAGGTCAGTTACCATCAGTTACCTCAGTTCCCTATTTGTGCTTGTCAGGTTTCACAGCGCTGCAAGCCATTAGGGATTAATGAGGGGTAGAGCTGTTTACTTAAAGCAAGTGAACAGAACGACAGCATGACAGGTTAAAACATGGCAGTCGTCGCTTCGGTTTATCTTTAGCTTTTGTCAGTGAAAGGTGCAGGGACTCTGTATGATTCTCTGTGTGTGTGTGTGGTCTCGAGACTGAGGGCAGAGAGAAGCAAGAAAGAGGAGGAGAGCAAGAGACGGGAGAGGGGAGGGATGAAGACAAGGACGGGTAGATGCATGTAGGCAAATTGTAGTTTTAGTTATACAAACATTTCTTGGCAGCCGGGCTGCTCCGGAGGCAGAAATAATCTGATTGGCTGAGTTAAACCTCAATAATGGACGGAGCCAAAGAACCCGTTTTTCTGGCTAGGTAACATTAGACTGAAGGCTGACCTGCCAAGTTCAAACTAGCCACACTAGCTTGTTGCTATCTAGGCTAGTTAGCTAATCTGCTGACCTCCTAAGACCATGAATGCCATGGTCATGAATGAATGAGTCAAACTGCCATTTATATATATGTATTTTTTTATATTTTGACCAGAGTTCCTTCTTTTCCATTCAGGTTTGCCGTTAGCTAACTTGCGCTCTGAAAAACAGTGGTTCTTTGGCTCCACCCACTGACATTTAACTCAACCAATAAGATTACTCCTGTCTCCCAAGTAGCTCTGCCTCTAAGAAATGTTTAAATAAAACTTAAAGCTGCACATTTTTTAATCTTAATTTTTTCACTTAGCACTGCTTTATCATACATTATCCTTCTCGTTACAACTACTGTTGCTTCACTCTTGCACTCTTTACTGTTGGCCGCTAGCAGCAATGGCGATCTATGAATTTAAGCTTATTCTATTGTTGCGCTCACTGTAAGTCACTGGATAAGGGTATCAGCTAAAAGCCTATAAGGTAAATGTAAACAAGAAGAGGGCGGGATGAAGACAAGGGCAGACAGATATAGGGAGAAACAGAGAGAAGCAGCAGAAAGAAAGATGGGCTGTGACTCGGTGCCAGCTATCTATTTAAATACAGTATATAGAGTAAAATAGTGCTCTATCTTTCTGAAATAGGCTACTGTAAAATCACAAAAAAGAGGATATTACTGTTGGCCTATGTGATGATAAAACTTGGAACAGAAAATCCCTTAATTCCTGCTATCATTTCAAGGTCTTGAATTAATCCACCAAGGGTCAGCAGACCTCTGGTTTCTCCATCTCAGTCTGTCAAATTGAACGACTGCACTTTCTGAATCTCGCTGCACTTTCTGTCCTAGAGTCCTAGACCTCGCGGTACTCACGTAGCCAATCACAGTGAGGCACACCGGAATTGGAGGAGCACCACGCGGAAGTACCAACAAGCAAAATGGAGAGCAAGAAACGTGTCGCCGCCGCCGCAGTGTGCGCCCTAATTTGCACAGATAAAAGAAAGAAGAAGATTAGATGAAAAACGTGGAGCAGATCACATTTGTTTGGTCGCGGAAATTATGGGCTGACTACTCTTCAGCGGGAATTAGAGGTGAGAGAGAAATACTACTGTTTGTAGTAAAGAGCTATAGACTTCCTGCTTTGTGTATAGTAGGCTACCTCCGCTTGAGATCTCATTGGTTGTTGACTGTTGCGGTCACGAGAGCCCGCCCCGATGACTGGTGACAAAATCAATCCAGTTCGATTTTGTCATAAGAGTCACAGGAGCTGTTAAGAGCTAGGGGTGTCACACTAGTCGACTGCCGGTCACGGGTGTGTGCTATGCTTTTCCTAAAACTCTTAGGATTATGCAAATGAAGGCTATGACTGAAAATCTTAGGGAAAGTCTCCTAGTGTGTCCTTAGCTTAAGACACCTCTTCTCTCAAACTCTTCTGACTGGATCTGTAATGTAGTACAGGTGCCAGGGAAGCATTGTACTTACAGATGGAGATGGAGGCAGAGAAACAGTTATATGTCTGTCTTATTTGTTCTGGTTTCAAATCCATTGACAACGAAATTGCGTTGCCGATCACAACAATGGAAACTCACAATGCACATTCTTCAAGTCTTGACACATAACACTTACCACGGGCTGAGGGGAGTAGCGGATGCAGAATCCTGGCTCGGAGGGGAAGTACTCGTCGGAGATGAAGCGGATCCTGATCTGACTGCCTTTGGACACGTGACCAGCTGGTACCGACTGTGACCCGCACCAACGACCGAGGATGGTGTTCTCAGTCGGGTCCTCTATCTCCACAAAGTCATACCTGGTAGAGTGCCAGAGACAAAGAAACAGAGAGAGAGAGAGCTTTGTTAAACCATGACAAGCTCTTCTCCTCCATGAGCTACTACTTTATCCATCCATCTTCCTCTGATCGGAGGTGCTGTGCTATCACTAAATGGTTTCTAACTGCAGGCTGTGATGTCTCCACAAGGAGAGGTATATTACTATGTTGGTGCCTCTGGAGGGTACTTACTTATCGTAAGGGTACTTCTGCAGGTTATGGCCGCGAGGGGGATTGAACCCGGGCCCTCCGGTTGGGTGACGACCTCACTAACCACCTGGCCACCCTGCCACGCCAGGATGGTTGGGGTTGAGCGCTCATATAGCAAATCTGGATTTGAGCTGATTTTGATTGTATTATTGCTTGTTGTAAGTTGTTCGCCTGCACCTTCTATGTTTGCTACGGTGCTGTTTCACTGGCTTGCCTTTTTAATATCAATGAGTCTATCCAGGGAAATTAAAACGAATAAAATAAATACTCTAACAGCAGGCTACAATGTCTCACTGGGGAGGGATGTGACTGGTGTCTATTATTCTGAATTAGTCTGAATAAAACTTTTTTTAAAAAGATGCCAGTGTGTTGAGGACCGATCTCAGGTCGGTTGTCAGGGGAGCATTAGCAGCTGTTCTTACTAGTTAGTGATAATGGCTGCTGATGCAGACCCAGGGACAAGCCTCCTGCACTAATGCTACATGTTGCATGCACACCATGTCATTGAGTTTTTAATTAAACCTTGAGCTTGTCAGTGGTTGACTCTGGGAGGGCTCCAGGCCTTTTTACTTGGCCTGCAAAACAAACTCTCAGCTGTTATTTTGCTAATCTCATTTTGTAAATCATTAGACTGAAACGATCAGCATTTTGCAAGGGAATACGTTATTAGTTTACTAAATCAAACGGGTGCAAACAATAGGAAGAAATCTGTGATTGTGTTTTGCATAATGATTTTTATAGCGGAGCATAATGTGTTCTGTTGCTTGGCCTTTATTATCTTGAGTATTCAGAATCTTATTTCCAATTTCACTGTCAAAGACCCCTCTTCGATAAGGATGGAGATAGCCTGTGTAATTGGACTGCATGAGATTTTACATTATATCTATTTTACTCGGTGACAAGACCAATAAACACGGAAAAGCTGCTGTTGGGTGAAAACCCAGTTTGTTTTTCAGGAATAAAGAAAATAATGCTTATTTTCTCAAGACACCCATGCTTTTTTGAAATAATACAATGGGGTTTTAACAGGTTTCAAGGCCCACGGGTGATGAAATTCACTGAACACATGTAAACTTTCATTTGAGGTAATGAGAAGAAAAAACACTATAACACATAACACTGCAGTTATGTTCTTTTTGTTTGTTTGTTGGTTGTTGTGGGGATCAAACTTGTGACCCTCTGATTACATGACAGTCTATCTAACCTCTAGGCCACCTTGCCGCCCCATAATACCAATAAACATTGTAATTTGCAGAAGCATAAGCGATGGCCGCACTCCGGACCTCTTTGAGGTGCCAAGGCTAACATCGATCAACCTCAGCACTTAAGAGACGCAGTTCAGGAGTTCAGCCCTTATTATTTATACCTGTGTGTGTAACCGGTGGTTGCGCTGCATTCAATAAAGCCTTGTTTCACTGTCTGGGATTAATCACTTTGCCCTCTGCGTCGACAGGCACACTAACCTCTCATTCACTGCCGCCAATTCGGATATTTGGCTTTCAAGGACATTGTTTACATTTTGAGCAGACTTGACAGATTCAGTTCAAGCTGGTTTCAATAAGACAACAAGGAGGGACACGAGCAAGACTAAAAATGGATTTTCTGTGATGTTAAATAAACTTGGGGGGGAGTTGGTCGACAAATTTCCTTACACCGCTGCCTTTGATTTGGAAAAAGTTATGCAGGAAGTTTGTAGGAGGTACAAACAAACTCTTAATAGGAAAGGTAAAGTTGAAACTCTCTTCTTTATCGAAAATACTATATACACACGCACACATTATGATGAGACCACTAGCTGAGTTCTAAAACAGTGATTTATATGAATGTAAATCACACTGGTATGAAGGGAGGCTTGCCTCTCTAAAACAGCTCCAGTGCTGTGACAGATGGTTCATCAATAATGCAGGACGGCCTGATCATTACACATCGCCATGTGTTCAGAACCACCGTGTTTAACAGCGGTTTCTCAGATTTACAAATGCACTGACATATATACCGTACTGTACCTACAGTCACGTTGTGAATACAGTCAGAAAGACAACAGAGCCACTGTTTGACAAATATAAAGGAACTACTACAGTATATACGGTATTCGCAGATTGGGTTACTTTGTAACACATACAGCTGAGAAACTGTGTTTTGTTTTTAGTTCTATCCTTTATGTAGTGTAAAGAGAGAGGGTGTACATGATTCATTGAGAACAGTCCTGTCTGCGAGCCGTCAAGCACGACTCTGCTGCCATGCCAACCAGCAGCGAGACCGATCCGTCTCCAACATGCCTCTCCTGCAGTGGATTTGGTCAGAATGCTTTTCATCGCGCCACAGACAAACACAGAACAGCAGATGAGCGTGTCGACTGCAGAGCCTCTCTCTCGTCTTAGTGAAGACAACTCGCTCCAGGCTCGCTACTCTCCCACGGCCTTTATTAGTTTGATCCCAGGCCATTGCTGTGAATTACAGGACAGTAGATGACAGTCTCGTTTATTCTGCTGTGATGCGAGGGGAACTGCAGCGTATCGATAACATTGTGTATGAATGTTTTTGCTCTAACGCTGGTTGGGATGAAGGTCTCCGGGAGAATTTGATGAATGCGTTTTTCAACACCCGTGAAAGATAAAGTAGATATGTAGAATAGGCCAGAGGCCTGGAGAGGAATGTCTGTGTGTGTGTATGTGGGACAGAGAAAGAGAGTGACAGAGAGAGAGAGAGAGAGAGAGAGAGAGAGAGAGAGAGAGAGAGAGAGGAGAAGTAGATAGACTTGTGAATGTGTCTGTTTCTGCTTGTGAGCGCACGCTGCGTTCATCTGTCTGCCAACGGTGTGTATCTTGGGATCCGATCAAAACATGCTGGGCCTCGGCCGGGGGGAGAGTGAAAAATGCGAGCGCTGGTGCGGTAGACGTGGCGATGACTTGTGTGACCCTGGAAAAGGATGTTGTTATTGTCTCTCGCCCCTCTCCCCGGGGACGCCGACTAGTGCAGTCTTGTATAAAAGGTAGGACGGTACAAAAGTTGTCAATCTGCACCCTGTCCCGCTGTGGAACTTTCCCTCACGGGGCTTCGACAGCAACGCTAACCCCATTCGTCAGCACACACCCGGCCCACCGTGGAGGTGTGCTGGGGGCTCGAATTACCTGCACACACACACTAGTTCAAATAGATCTCTTCTTTCTTTCTTTCTTTCTTTCTTTCTTTCTTTCTTTCTTTCTTTCTTTCTTTCTTTCTTTCTCTTTCTTTCTTTCTTTCTTTAAGCTATTGGGCTATACACTGTTTGAGTGCAGGAAGGAAGGAAGGAAGGAAGGAAGAAAGAAAGAAAGAAAGAAAGAAAGAAAGAAAGAAAGAAAGAAAGAAAGAAAGAAAGAAAGAAAGAAAGAAAGAAAGAAAGAGAAAGAAAGAGAAAGAAAGAAAGATATATATCTATATTATAGATAGGAATGGATAACTTCACCCTTCCTTCCTTCTCTCTTTCTTCCTTTGTTCCTTTCTTTCTTAATTCCTTCCTCCCTCCCTTCTTTCTTCCTTTCCTGACACTCCAGAATGCCTTACAATGCCTGCAACAGCAGGATCAGATTAAATTCCGTGACTGCCAACATTACAAGCAACCAACAGTAAGGAATTCAAGAGTCGATGCCACAGTGCCCTGACAATAGATGTTCTCTTTCTTCCTCTTATTTTTCTACATATTCTTATATGAGAGTGGACAGTCCCTCCTCCTTTAACGATTCATTCGTTTTCCCGATAAGCGACAGCCAAGAGAGACCGGATACAGAAAGAGAGATTCATGCCTGTGCGATCACGTTACAGCACACGAGATAACTAAACCACTAAGCCACAGCTGCAACACATCTCTAACCAACCTCATCAAATCCACCTTTATTTTCCTAATAGGTAACGTTAACTTCCCAAGCGATACATGCTGATCTAGTGTTGTCATGCCCTGGATCTGAACCATGTCAGCTCTCTAGGGAACCGGCGCTGTCATTCACCTTGTCAACCATTAGGGGGCTCTCCAGGAGTGACTAGCGAGGTCACCCTCCCCCAGCTCTGACTGGGCTCCTCCATGCTGACCAATCAGCTTTGATATATTGACAGCAGGGCGCTGAGCATAATGCACAGAGGGTGAATTGATTATTGGGCCTCGGGATCCCCGTTTCAAATGAATGGCAACAGAGACAAAGCAAGGCGGTAATTGAAAGTGGGCCTCTAAATAAAGTAGAGGATGTATGTGTGTGTGTTTGTATGTGTGTGTATGCCGGCCCGCACCACATCGTCACGACGTCTTGGGCGAAACAAATCACTCCGCTGCTGGGTTTTCAATATTCACCGGCCGCCACAGCAGACCAAAGGCAATTTCACAAATGGCCACACTTTGACTCTAAATCTGTAGAAATGGACCACAACAGGGCCAGGACACACGTCTTTACCCCAAGAAGAGCACGTCCAACATGCCTACTGGGGAAGCCCTCGCTTTGATGAGAGGCAATTCTGACCCTGCACACTACTACTACTACTACTACTACTACTACTACTACTACTACTACTACTACTGCTGTAGGAGGTTATTCTTTGGTTGGCTTTGATGTCAGTGCACACTTGCAATGAATAGATATGTGGTCACTTTGGACGCAACGCATGCATAATGGGAAATGTACAATTGTGGTATGCTGCTGTTGTGTTATTTTGTGTCTCACGCGTCCAGGACAACATTTCCTTTGGGACAATAAAAGCTATCTTTTCTCATCTTCCAGAATATACTTTTGGTTCTATTGGTTCTAGTGATATGCTACATTACATGCAAGTGGAGCACAGTCAGTGTTTTGATTATTAAAGAATTGATAAAGAATCTATCTATGTGATGTTCTTACTTGCATATTCCATCTTCAGGGTCCTCCAGACCAAACCTCTCATCAAAGGTAAGCTGGATCCTCATGTTGCCAGTGGCCACTAGTCTCCAGACCAGCACAGTATTCCGGGGATAGGTGTGTGGGAAGTCTGGGCTGTGGACCATTCCCTCTCCAGACACTGTTATGATCTTCTCCTGCTGGGAATCTTGCACTCCTAGAAGAGGAAACAGACAGGAACAAAACAAAAAAATCAATGTTAAGCTTACCTCAAGCAACATTTCTTGGAGGCAGAGCTGCTCTGGAGGCAGAAATAATCTTATTGGTTGAGTTAAACCTCAATGGGTGTAGCCAAAGAACTGTTTTTCACTGTTTTTCGGAAGCACAAGTGAGGTAACTGGCAAACTTGAATGGCAAAGAAGGGACTCAAAATAGAAATAAAGAAATATATAAAAGGCAATTCTTACTGCACTGTATGTATACTATCTACCTATTGTACTGTCCAAAATATGTATATTAGACCACTAATTGCATATAATATCCTATAATATCCTATCTTATATATAACCTGGAGAATATTAGTTCAGTGCAGGGATCATTAAAAGCAGGGCAGCATGGTGGGTTTTAACAAGCTCCCCTCGTAGGTCGGTGGGACCACTGGGACCCGTGGCCGCGGGGTTTAAATCACAGAGACGATGCTCGTCACTCAGTCCCCCGACCCTCCATCAGGCCCTGTCACCCTCAGGAGAAACATTACCACCTGAGCCTCCCGAACATCGCCATGACAACAGCCTCAACCCATCCTGACCACAAGACAGATGTTATGTCGTCAGCTCAAAATAATAGATCAGATGTCGATGTAGGAGAGAGAAAAATATGAATAAAAAAGCCCATGCAAACATCAAATGTATCCTTGTCAGATTGTGATGCCTTGGTATTTATAATTACCGTAAACAAATAGGACCGTGGTGGAGACGATTGGTATTGTTAGCGCTAGTGTTTCTCTGAATTTTCTCTTTGGCTAAACATGTTGGAAGAGATTTTTCCATCGGCCTTTCACTTCTTCCACCATCTGTCATTGCGAGAAACTCTGAAGTACTCGTACTGGAAGAACAGCGCCCTCTTCCTGTTTTGTGCCGCAAAGCAATCCAGTAGATTCCCCGCCAAATCCGACCTGGTGACACACAATGTAAAGGCGTCCAGTCTTCTCGCGATGGTTTCGTTTGTTTACAGGAATTACACTAATGCACCTTTAAAAAGGACGTGTCACTTTCAACACTTCCATGCGGCTTGTTTGGGACAGCACACATTTGTGTCTCTTGTCAGCACAACGTAACGCTAATAACAACACGCATTGACTCAACATATGCTGTGATTATCATATGCTGTGGTGAAAATCGGACATTATTTTTTAAGAAATTAAATTGCTGATACTACATTCAGCCCTTCCCCAGCCCGTCCTCTCAATCTGTTCCAGCAGTATTTATTTTTGTACCTCTGATGATCATTCAGTATTCATGAGCCAATCCAAAATGCCTAGCTGTCAGAGGAACCAGCAGGGGTTTAATGTGCTCGGGAGACGGAGCGCGCTGCTGGAAGTTTGTTAGTGCATTAAACGGATGAGTAACCATTTCCGCCGTGCAGCTTGTACGGACAGTTTTACATTTGAAACTCATTTTGAGCTTGATTACTCTTTATTTTGCCATAAATGTGAGCGAGGAATGTGATTCATACCCAGCAGCATGATTCATTGTGAGTTCATTTGCTTTCAATAGAAACAAAAACACAGGCAGGTTACGTTTGAGCCTGGACAATCTCAAATAACGGCTCCATACGAACTTAGAGAGGCTCAGGATGGATCCAAACACAACAGCTCAGACCCGGGGAGTGGTCACTGAAAACAAGTGAATCCAACTAAAGCTGGGGATTGTACATTTTCCAATAGCAATACCAGTTCTGATAATTCAATTTCAATAACAGTTTGAAAACGATTGTTAATTCTGCAAAAGAGTAAATTTGTATCTACTTAACATTTGTGCACACATGCTAAATTGATTTCCTCAATTAAAATTCCAATAAACTAGAGGAAAACTTGAGTTGTCGTCGTAAGAATCCAACACTTTCATCTGATTTCTATAGCATGACATCAGTACTCATACCAAAAAATGGTATGATACAGTGGGTATACAGTGCGGTATCATACCCACTGTATCATACAGTGGGTATTGTTCTTTGATAACCAGTCCTAGATCCAAATAATCTTTTATCCACTCCAAACCAGCATTTATATCAAGATGTAACTTGACGACAGCCTGGCTTTATCTCCTGGCAAGGGCGACGACGCCGTCTATCAAAAATATTAGGTGTATAAAACAGTGACGACACTGCCCCCTCCCCCCACGATAACAATTACATCAGATTGCAAATATCACTTTGAAGTTTTCATTTAGGATTGGTGGAGAGCCAGGTGGGAACAAGCTGAGTGACAGTGTGCCAGATGCAAAGAAAAACAAAGCCCAGGCATGACTTCTCAATGAACAGGCTCTTTCACAACTCTCAAGAGCTTGGCGTCCAAAACAAACTGTCTAACCAAATAAGCGCCACCTTGTTTGGGCAAATGAAGCTTTGGTAAAATGTACTCCTTGCAGACAGAAAATTGACAGTTTACGCAGCGTTGCATTGGACAAAAGACCCCTTTAAAGCTGTATACCATTGTCAGAGTGTTCCTTAACACACATTTCACAGGGTAAGAACACCGTGATCCTATTCAAATAAATCGACCTGACTTCTTGTTCCTGCAGTCAACGTTTCTTTGATGTCTTTGCATAAATGAAAAGGGTTGATTGCACTTTTAATGTGCGGTGCAAGTAGCGGCAGCACACCGGGCTTGATTGACTGTTTTTTGTATCCGTTTGCTGGCTCAGGAGGAAACAAGCCGATAGCTTTCATGCTATTAAAGCTTGGCCTTCCATCACAATGACATGTTTTTAATTACATCCCTATTACAGTGGGCTCCAACATATAGGCTCATAAAGTACATAATGATTAATGTGGAAAAATATGTGATTCTTTAATATATGACCACAGACGTACTGTACGGCATGTGAAACAGTAAGTATACATATGGTATTAATATACAGTAAGTGGCCAAACCAAAAACTCCTTGAGAAAATACTTGCGCCGAACTTTTCCCTGAACATAATTCCTTGGGAAAAATCTGTTAAATGTTGAGTGGAATGCCTCTTTATTAAGGCTGTAATTAAGGGGAGAATGTGAAAGGAAAATCTGAGCTTGCTGTTAGAGAAAGGGGAAAAGAGGAAGAAGAAAAAAGGCCTTGACATGAATGAGAGAATTACGCCCTGATGAAAAGGTATTCCAGAGACCTGTATGGATGAAATCATACTTAATCCAAAAGGTCTGCACATATCCTGTTTAATCCTTACGTACTCATCATCGCAAGTAATTGCAGTAGGCGGGGGGAACAATGTGTTTGCATTCCTCTTGGTTCAGGGTCTTTGTGCATGAAGTTCAAGAATGAACCGTCTAAGTGATTCTTTGCCGTGGTTCTTTTGTTCACTTGCATCAAAGCAGAAACTCCTTAAAAGTATTCCCCTTAAGAATACTTCAAACAAGATCCACGAGGTCACAAACCAGCTCCCCAACACTATACAGACTCTGTCTTCTATTTTCCTGAAGCATGTCATGGTTATTTTTTTATACAACAATACTGCCTTTTCATACTTTTCTCTTTTCAACTTTCGCACTGATAGCCCCCCAC
>OMLI01005080.1:6654-19786 GCA_900302605.1 Rondeletia loricata
CACACACACACACGCGCACACACTTGCATCATTCGACACACACACACACACACACACACACACAGTTTATAGTTTTTCATACTATAAACTATATATAGCTCTTTTTGTCCTATTATATTTCATTGGCTTATTTGGCTGACAGTATGTCCAAGTTTACATTACATACGTACGTGTTTTATATAAGTTGTCATTCACCTTGAGTTTCCCTCAGTGACAGGATTTGTATCCTTAACAGCAGCCATGGTCATGATGTGAAATTATGAAAACTTTAGCGCCTGTGCGATGGGAGACGAGGGCCCCCAGTGTGTTGGTTTTGTCAGGAGACAAACACAGAGCATGTCATGCTCCCATCCATGAGAAGACACAAGTGATTCCTGATTATGGCTTAATTAGCTTGTGTACCCAGTGGACATTACTGCAGGGGCTGGGAATTGGGTACTTGATGGACCCAAACATGACATCTTGAAACAATCACACTGCTCAGTGCACTGTGCTGTGGCTGCTTGACGTCTGACTCCTCTGCGTCTCCTCTGCTGTCCCCCACAGGTATCCAACTGGTTTGGCAACAAAAGGATCCGGTACAAGAAGAATATCGGCAAGTTCCAGGAAGAAGCCAACCTGTACGCCGCCAAGACTGCTGTAACGGCGGCGCACGCTGCAGCCGCTGCAGTGCAGAACAGCCAGACCAACTCCCCTACCACACCTAACTCCGGTAGGCACTCCTGCATATAGACAAAAACTCTGCCCTCCACCTCAGCCCTTAACCCGCTGCCTACCTGCCTCACTCGCTCATGCACCGCTCACACAGGCAAGAGTGACAGGCTCTGCTCCCAGCTTGGGGATCACAGTGTCTCCTGTCTATAAGACAGTTGATGCCAAGCAAACTCATGCATAAAGAGAGCGTTCCTGACTTGTGAACCGAGAACACATGTATTTTTGGCAACAAAAAAAAGAAAAAAAAGTCAAGAATTCAGAATGATGCCAGTGGGATTTGTTTCCCCTTGACTTTCCATCAACTTCCTGTCATTTGTCATGTAATGGTATGTAGTTCCACTGAATGGTAGCGCTTTTTAGCTAAATAAACAGGAAAGTAATTGCTGGGAGCATTTTACATAACAGTATGATATCAAAAGGGCATTATATGCAATTCATTCAAGCCTACAAGGGCATGTTTAGTCCGGTAGAATGAGTTGTGTTTGGACTAGGTTGACCTGCGTCGGGATGTGGTAAGCTTATGAAGTGGTCCCTTTTTCTTGCACCCAGGATTCCAGATGAAAGATGAAGAGTTTCAGCTGGATTCTGCAGAGAGCAAAAACACTCTTTTAACCAACATGTTTACTGGTACTGGTCTTTTCATAAGCTTCTTATTGTCCTTGTCATTTACCATGTGATACCTCCCGCCAACGTTAGATTGGTAGTAGGTGATGTGGAACAATTGGGAGCCTAAGCGACCAACCACATATAGAACCGGTCCCTTGTGTCATGTGATTTTCATTTCGTGTGTGTCCACCCCTTTTGTGAAACGATCCGTATGCCCTCTTCAGTCTTAGCGCATCGTCCTCTTCTGTTCTTTGCTTTCCTTCCTTCCCTCCTTCACCCTTGTAGTTGCTTGCTTTCTGGGAGGCTTACTTCAATGCATCTGTCTGTTTGAGTTGGGTCTGTGTATGCAGACACGTGAGTGCTGTGCGTCTGTGCATTTATGTGTGCGTGCGCGTGCGTCTGTGCCTTCCCTTATAGCCCTCTCATATATTCAGCTACTTACATCTTCCCTTTCCAGGTTCCTCAGGTTCTTTTAACCTCCCAAACTCTGGGGACATGTTCTTGAGCATGCAGAGTCTGAATGGGGATTCTTACCAAGGGGCACAAGTCGGAGCCAATGTACAGTCACAGGTAGGATCAACAATCAGGGACAGGTCCTGAGTACCAGTGCAGAGAGCCGTCCTTGTCTGGCCTGTGTACTGAGCCATCCACAGTGCAGTCTGAAGTACAGTACAAAAACAAAAGCAAACAAAGCATGCTGCTCATTTGAGGGCAGTTCAAATTACCACAGTGAGGCCTCCGATACAAGCGTGCCACACTGGGTGTTAGCCTTCCTGATTGAGTTGAACACAGTGCTTACTGACTCTAATTCGCTTTGGATGGAATATTCTGGCAGCAAAAATATAATCCCACCCCATTGCTATCATGACAAAAAGCAATTTCCTGGTAATCCGTTATTTCTAATGTCTGCAACAGACTACCGTTTAAGTAAACATTTTGTGAATGCATTTGGCTTTGACTTGAGCTCTTGGGTCGGTATTGGGTTTATGGTACTGTGTTTTCCCCTTTTTTTCTGTATCCTATATTACTGTCTTTCCTGTCTCATCTTGTTATTGTGTGTTGTTGATGTCTTCCATTATGTACGTTTAATTCAGCCACACAGTAGACACACGATCATTACCATGCACCTGTGTAAAAATGTTATGCTCTTCATGAGTAAGGTCAAATAAAAAGATCATTAAGAACAGTCTTTATGTCTTACATTCTTGTCGCTTATATTACCGTTTTGTTTGGGAACCCAATTTTACCATTTTATATTTTGTTTTCTTTCACTGAATTCCATTACTTCCGTAAAAATGTGTCAGAAAACAAATTCCAAAATAACTTAAACCATAACCAATGTAGAAAATGAAATGGATATGAGCATACTATTAACATCATACAGTATGCATGTTATTTATTTATTTATTTATTTTAGACAATCTATTAACCATGTTAC
This sequence comes from Rondeletia loricata, assembly GCA_900302605.1. Lineage (NCBI taxonomy): Eukaryota > Metazoa > Chordata > Actinopteri > Beryciformes > Rondeletiidae > Rondeletia > Rondeletia loricata. The sequence goes on from OMLI01005080.1 coordinate 9,413, forward strand.
AACATGGGCAAATCTGGTTAGCATGTCTGCTTGTCTTGGGAGTCCCTTCCACATGGTGTAGGCCCTTTTTATATTTTGCGATGTCACCCTAGTCAGTATCTGTTGTTTCACTGAGCATGTTTACAGTCCCTGTTAGCCCGCCGTGAGTTGACCAGCTTGTCCACCTTGTCTGTCCCCTCAGGTGGATACCCTGCGCCATGTTATCAGTCAGACGGCAGGATACAATGATGCTCTTGGGGGCAACACGATGTATAGTCCACATGGCTTGAATGTAAGTAGAGATGTTTCCTGTTTCACATGTAGGATAGGTGAGATAAAGGCTCTGCAAAGTGAGTTACTGTTATTTTATATCATCCAAATTCAGTGTACTCGTTTATTATTGTTAACATTGTAATTCTTTAATTCACAGTTACTTAAAATGTTTTCTTCATTCTGTGCAAAACATTATTTCAATGTTATTTTTATTTTTTTCAATAATGAAGGTACACTGTATTTATTGTATCAGATGCATAGACCTTGGCAAGTGAGAACCCACACTGAACACTGCCTTGGCTTGTGTTTTAGCTTCTTAAAGGAGCGAGTGAGCATGTGCCATAACATATTAGACATTGTAGACATCTTGGCACATTGTCACTGGATATGGATAAAGGTTGCATTTAATAAAGCACATTGCAGGGCAGGCGAATAAAACCACGCTTGGAAACCTCCAGCTTTACTTTAATAAACATCTTTTAATACTTCATATGACTCAAACCAAAGCTAGATGAAAAGGCTTTCACTGTGCTGTATCTGTTTCATTTAGCTGTTTTGAAATGCTTCACAGAATTTTCCATAGCCTTATCTTCATGATAAAATATGAACACGTGACCGCCTCCAGCCCTTTCCAGACGTGAATTCCATCTTCCTTGATGAGGTTTGATATGGAGCCTTCTTGTAAAGCAGCGCATAATCTGAAGCTATCAGAGAAAAGATTAATTTAGTTGATGAGAGAGGATGAAGAGAGAGGGAGAGAAAGAGAGAAATAGCATCAGACAGCTTCCTCTCCACTATAGCAGAACAACATTAGTATTTGCCGTCTTTATATTGTTATGCCTGTAGGGTGCAATGCCAAGATATTGAAATTCTGAAATAATTTAAAGCTTAAACATAGTAAATATTGAAGCACAGACCAGGTATGACAATTTAGAACAATGTTACTGGAAATAAAAATAAAAACAGAGAAAACCCTGTAATATGTAGACAGAAACGGAGCCAGCATTCAAAGCTCTTGGTGTCATTTTGGCTTTGTTGAGGCCTTATTGCTATAAGCTCTTTAGAAGTGTCAGCTCCTAGTAGGATCAAGTGTTTTGCACTTTCTCACAAGGTTTCTCACTTCCATGTGCAGTGTAGGCCTGTGCACACTGGCTCACCAGAGCACAGTATGATCCCTACTGAAACAGCAATGGTAACGCAACACATTAACACTAGCATTGTGTCCAATCTTGCCTTTACAAAGGATTTCATGTTACTGTGAGGAATCTGAATCATAATACCAATCCCAGCCCACGATGAGCCGTAGCTCCTAGTTTATAGCAACGGCCGCGAAAGTGCCTTATAGATGAATTAGCATACACTAACCTTTAGCTTTGTTGACGTGACGTAGGGCGATCCAGTAAAGGCTAGGTCATGCCTCAAGCGAAGCAAAGTCAGGCCGGCTAAGGCTGGCTCTCTCGCGGCACAAGAGAGAGGCCCTGCCCCGTCACTTCCACTCAGCCTTCCCCACCTCGCCCAGCCCGAGCCCTCCCTCTTCTTGACTGACAGGAGAATATGTAGCGACAAGCTGTCTGCCGCTGCTGAAATCTGCTTCGACACTGATTTCAGGGATTGCGCCCATTGGTTGGGACACGGGACAAATTTGTTTCCAAGAGTCTCTTTGCTGATGCTACTGAAAAGCAAAGAATGCTCCGAGTCTGGACTAAACGAAACGTTTTTAAATCATTTGACAAATTAGTGCAACCAAAAGCCACTTTACACTTGAGTGAAGTCTCATTTGCATTTTTTGGAATGTTTTTGTCCCGTATATTTTTGGGTATACAAATTGTTTTTGATCACCAATGTGTTATGTATAATTTTTATAATAGACATGTATTGTTGTACTGGGCTCATGTTGCAGAGAATTTGATTGTAATCACGACCCTTACTGTTTGTGTCTTAGGCTAACGGGGGATGGCAAGATGCAACGACTCCATCTTCTGTAATATCTCCGACAGAAGGGCCTGGAAGCGTGCAGTCCGATACCTCCAATTGATCTGCTATTAATGCATCTTAGCCCCAAGCTGGGCATGGACTCTTACTGGCTGACCAACTGCAGAGGATATACAAAACCTTTTCGCAACTAATTCTTTCCTGTACCTTGAAATCACCACGCCACACATAAAATGACATTCTCCATTATGAACAGCCAGTGTTTCTTGATCGTTCAGTGTTTTCTCTCTATCGTCATAAACCTCACCGACTGTATTCGCCATGCCCTTATTTGTTGTTTGTTGTAGGGGTAAGCACACATATGTACAAATATGAAAAAGCCCTCAGATCTCGCTCGTTTTGAATTTCAATACGTTTTCGGGGTGTGGACAAGGAGAGAATTCTTCGTCCTGAACTTAAAGTACTGGATGACACTGTCACATGTGTTTCGAAGACATTTTAAACGGCCATTTGTTTGTCTTGATTTTTTTCGTGTTTTCTATTTTGATAATTGGTTTCTCTTTACAATACTGTTTGGTCTTTACAATACATAGATTAAAGCAGCCGTTTCTTTGACTGTAATGTGTTTGCAATCTTGTCCAGCAACTCAACAATGCTACTGTTGACAGCTCAATGGCAGCTTTGTAGTTACTTTCAAGATTTATTTTGCCTTACAGCCATATGTTCTCAGTACATTAGTACAAGGAAATGACTATTCAAACTCTGGAACATAAAGAAGTGTAATTGATTGCTTGAGTATAACATGACACCATTCCATATTTTATAATTTGATGTTAAGTATGTACATATGTAAACATGTTTTTTTTTTTTTTTACTACTTATGGAAATCAACAAATCCCCTACAGTACAGCATTTCCTTTTGGCTCACAAGAGTACAGCCCCCATTATACAGGAAACGTTGTACATAATATAGCTTAAGAGTAATTATACATCCCACCAATCAATACACAGCTTTATTACCTCGTTCAAATTCATAGAAACCAATCATTTCAACATTTCTGTAGCTTAGAGTGCTCACTTACTACCTCTAAACAATATCACCACCATCGGTTTTTTTGCCGTTATTTAATGTTTTTATGTAGTTATTTTGATTACATCTTGTAACATTGTAAACTCTTCATTCTCCATGTAATCTAATGTATATTTTAATCTTTTAATAAAATACGGTTGCTGCGTTGCAACTTAAAATGACAAAAAATAAAAAATGGAAATGATAATAATATTAATACCATGAAAAATGGGGGTAAAAAATGAAAACAAAGTTGTTGGTCTGTGGCTTTTACGAGGGGGAGCGATGAACATTGTTGATAAATTAACACCAAACAGTAAAACTGTTGTAAATACTGAAGAACATTTTGAATGTTGCTCATCTTGTTACTAAATCATGCAAAAAAAAAGAAGAAAAAATCACTATAAAAACTGTAATGCATAGAGGTTTCAGTATTCAGAACTGTACATTTCCAGCTCTGTTCAACAGGGTTCAGACTTCTTTTCTCTTTTTTCTATTGTATGTGATTCTGAAACTGAAAGTCATGACAAATGATTTGTGGCAGTGATTCTAATGTATTAAAGATGTTTAGTGTTTCTTTCTAACCAGACTACACCCTGGACTGAAAAGTCTTCCTTGTGGTAGTTGTGTAATTTCAAACATGAATAAACCTTTTGCTTTCATGACGGGAAGCTGTGCTTTCTTTTGGTATTTGTTGAGTTGATATGAGAGGAGTCCATAGGGATTAACAGGCTTAGCACTTTCTCCATTAAAAACTGATAAGGGATGCGTTTTAATGGCAGGAGTTTAATATCTTTGCTCTCATTGTTTGCACAAACGTTTTTCCCCTTCATCATTGATAAAACAACAGGCCTTGCTGTGTCTGAACTGAACTGCTACAAAATCTTGAATCTTCATGTATTTAAGTGAGCTTTACAGTCCATGCATAGAAAATTATATCAACATTGATCAAATGTTAACTATTTGTTAAGTATTTGCAGGTCATTTGCATGCAATGATCCTTGCACATAAGCCCTGTACATGGCCTTTGCTCTCATTTCATATAGTGGGTAGGTGAAGACTTAACAAAACCTGGTTTGCAGCTACTGTGGAGCTGACATGGTTTGTGCAATTAACTGAAATGTCAGGCGCTTCTAATTCAGGTTATTTTGTCTGTCTGTTGTGGAAAGGCTGCCTTAATGGATCATTGGTTACCAATTCCACATGGAAATTGACATCCATTTATTCTCATTTTCTCAGCAGAGTTCTTCATTTCCGTGCTGCTCCTGTGGTTGTGTCCAGTGTTGGTGTCTCTTAGTCACGGAGTTTGTTGGATTCTTGACAGTGTAAAGCTGAAGCATAGTGTGTTTGTACATTGGAGCAAATAGAGCAGAAGTACCACTTATCATGATGTACAGTTCATTTGAACACATTTTTCTTTGTACTGGAGAATCGGACACCTTCGGTATTTGGTTTGATTTAAACGTAATGCAGTGAAGATAGACAGGGAAAAGAGGAGAGAGATGTAACAGCAGAGCATGAGCTTGATTCAAACCCATGCAAGCGCAATGCACAGACGGTTTCCCGGGAGAGCGTATTTGTCCACTCAACCACTGCAGAACCTCATTGAACACCTTTCTCTGGAAATCATATCTTCATCTTGATATTCTATTAACCCATGCCACTTCCAGATTTCCAAAAGAAGATGATACTTTAATTCTTATAACAATTTAAATTTAAAATACAAACTGATGTCTTTGAGGTAAACCAAAAAATTTACTCTTAAGCATTTTCAAAACTGCTTTGCATACAGCAACATTAACATTTAAGCTTGCTTTAGGGAGGTTTCGGAGCATTTCAGTGCTCTTTTTTTTTAACATTTAGTGCATCCATACAACTGTAAGTGTCTCTGTGACCATTACTTCTCTTCATAATCATGGCATTTAAAACCACTGTATTCTAACACTAAAATGGGGTATGCACATGCATACATATTTCCTTTCACAGGAATTATAAATGCATTTGGAGGTTGAAGTACAGTACTGCTGTACCCTTCCATTTGGATTACAATCTATTTGCCCATTCTACCTTTACAAATAGATATATTTGCTTCCTCAAGAGTTTAACTATTGGATTTTAAGTACTGCACTCAGCAAAATTGGCCTCAGAACCTTTATAAATAAAGAAGTTACATTTTCTGAGATTATGCCTATTAGAGCTTTGTCTAAGGTTCATTAAAGACGACATTTTCTAAGTAAAATTCACCATGAAAAGCATGCATCATTAAATATGGAAATCCTGAATTATATTAGCAATATGCACGATCCGAGCTGGTGCCAATTAAATTAAAGAAAGATATCATTTATTTTATTAAGGTAGAGTTCATATTATGTTAAATGTGAAATGTAATTTTTTTCATGGTTTGATTTATTGCTGATAGTGCAGTGCTCAAAGACCCATGTTATATTTCAATAAAGGAACTGTTTATACATTAAAATGTAAAAAGCTGTAACACACTACTGATGCCAAATTAAATTGGTATAGTTTGAAACATAAATTCATTATCTGGCATACATCTAATTTTCCATTTTAAATGTGGCCCTATACACAGAGTGGTGTAAACACAAACCACCAACAAAATATCAACAATGTCTGCAACAAATTTGTTTGTTGGAATAATTGACTAGTTTCAGTGTGCCTTAAGAATATAATATGTGAGTCTAGGTTGAGTCCAAGACAATACTGAGACCATGTGTGTTGGTCTTGTGGCCTAAAATACTGGTAAAGACAATACTAAATGTTGAATCTGGGGGCAGACATCAGTCTTCTTGCTTTGTTAGAGCTCGCTTCATGAGATGCTAATAAAGCCAATGACTTGAGCTTGAGTCGTGTACAGTCTGATTTATTGAGTAGGAGTATAATGGACCAGAGACAACCTGCACTGAAGAGCACTGATTTCTATTAAGAGATGAGCCCTGGGTGGCCTTTGAGCTTAAGACAGTTCAGTTAATTAACATTTGATCCCACATCTTTAGACGTTCATTTTCAATTTCATTTCAAAGACCATTGAATCCAATCCATCCATTCCATGCTGTAACTAGGAGTGGTGCCTGAAGATCCATCTCTGAACTGATGGTGGCTTATCATGCTTTGTTTTGCAATGGCAGGCATGTGAAGTGCCTTACCTCTTAGCAGAGGCATGTCAGCAAGCAAGGGCTGCCTTTGTGCTGCTCAGGTATACTGACATCAAGTCACTCAAAAAAATTGAAAAGTGAAGAAAGGACAGTAGTTTCTTGCTTTCTCTCTCTCTCTCTCTCTCTTGTCTCTCTCTCTCTCTCTCTCTCGCGCTCTCTCTCTCTCTCTGCACAACTAAACTACACAACTCACAAAACAAGTGGAAATGACCAAGGCAATTGATTGAGATAGATTTAACACACAGTATAGAGCATGGTTTCATATAGTTTAGTTTAGTTTAGGTGATCTGACATCTTTTAATGTGGAACATGTGGAAACATACAATTTTTTGCATTACATGTAGCCTATCTATATAAAAATAACAAATAAATCGAAAGTCCACAGACTTATTTCCACTGTGGTCCTTGGTGTAGTAAACAAAAGGTCCTAGTAACACAAAATGGTTTGCGGTAGTACAGTGCTGTAATATGACCTGTGGAACTGTTATTTGTTCTCCACTATGGCTCTTCAGTGGTTCATTGATAGCTCTTAAGTCCATGAGGTCTATAATAGAGGTGCGGCATCTGCTTCTGATTGAAATTGGTCCTACATGGCCTAAACCCTGCTTGAACTCACCCTGTTGTTTTACTAAATTCATACGTTAATAGATGTATAATGTCTAGCAACAGTAAACATGTCTTCCCCACAAATGATGCAGTCTCCGTTTGGGCCAATCAGGAACCAATATGTGTCCTTGTTTTGACCTGAGCCAATTGGGCCAATTAGTGTTTGAAAATGCTGAAACACAGGGTGAGATGCATCATGCCCCCAAGTTTAGTCATAATATGACCAGCGACACATAGACAAACAAGTAAACAAATGTTATCCGAGATATTGTGCGTGACATACAGATGATTAAACAAACGTTGTAGCGCCCCCCGTAGGCCAATCAGTGTCAATTTGAAAATGCCGTAATGGAGCAATGACGCGCATCATTCCCCGAAGTTTTGTCAAAATCCAATCAGTGTCGTCTGAGATATTGTGCGTGACAGATGGACGGACGGACAGACCGGACCGATCCATAATAAGCAGTTCATACATGTATAAGCTAGCTAGCACTGTGAAAAACACGCTATGACAGAGTGAAGGATGACAACACTACTATCCAATAATCACCTCAAGGTCAGAATTACAATATCAATTTAAAAGCGAATTTGGAACAACAGAAAACAACTTTCTCAAATTAAATGACACTTTATGATGCTTAAATTATTTGTAACTTAATGTGCATATCACGGTATGCATGCACTTCATTTTCATTTAGATCACTGCCAATGTGGACACAGTTGTGCCTGTATTGTTTTGTCTGATAGGCATCTGTGAAATTGACTCATTTTGAGGTTCTCTTTGACTTTACTGTGCCATTCCATCTATGTAAGCAGTAACTTCAAACATTCATGTACAGGCATTTCTGGCAGCCTAAAACAGAAACCAGGACGAACGGTCTATCTCAAACACTGAGCAATGCATTTTTTATGCTCGCCTTCTTGAAAAGTGTGTTCTCCTAAAGAAAACTCCCCATTCCCACATTCTGCCCAAGGCCGTTAGTATTGACTCTGAATTCTTGGTATTGGTGCAGAGTACGTCAACTAAGAGTTGGCAGGGCTTGCCCACGGATGATTGCATAACTGATACGGCAGATGGAAAAAGTCGATTAGATTGGCAGGGCGAGGTAAAATGCCTGTCGAATCAACGATACCCCAAATCTGTGCTTGGGCAGTGGCTAGGGAAATAAGAATGTGCCTATGAATTATGAGAATGAGATACACAGATATCTGTGTATTGACGGTGCCTATTGCAGAAATAATGTACCTGTGGAAACAGCTGTTCTGGGGATTTGACTTGTACTGTCTTCCTTTCTAGAAAGTTTTTTAGAAATACATATTTTATGTATTTTTATTTTTATTTTTATTGAAGGAATATACTGTAACTAATGGCATATAATGACAAAATCCCATCCATTCTCTCTCTGTCTCCTTGTCTCTCCCTAGGTATCTATCCTGACATCTCAAAACAAAAGAGCTTGTTGTCAACTTCTGGAAAAAGATTGAATCAGTTTGTTATTCAGGATCCGGGTCATTGAATAAGTATTGTAGACAACAGACTAAATTAATTAAAAGCATAATTAAGTGACAAGTCTAAAGTGACAACATGTTTGTGACTACATGCCTCTGATGTTAAAAAAAAAAGGATGACAATTATCAAAAGTGTCTGCAACTATTCAGTGTAATCTTGTGTTGCAGAAGGAACTGTACAGTAAGAGAGTCATATCTATATATCTTCACAGTTTACTGATGCAACACAGGAGTTGTTTCAGCAATAGGTTTCCACTTCCAACACGTCTGCAGAGAGGCTGGAGTCATTTGTTCTTAGTGCGATGAGACTCCGACACGAGCGCACCATGGAGTTATACATAACCCATTTTCTTAGTGTGGCTTCCCTGTAGCATATATTATTATTATTAATATGATTCTATTAATGGGATGTTTCTATATGACTGTGCTTTGTTCTGTGTAGTGTGTAGTGTGTCACCTGTGGTGGCATCACAAGAACAATAAAGTACTACTACTACTACTACTACTACTGGTACTACTACCATCAATTCAGTTCACTGTAAAGAGCTTGAAGATGTAGTGATACTAGTCACTGAATAGAGATGATCTACATTACCAGTCTGTCGCCATGAACCCAAACTAAGACAATAAGTTGCATAAAGTGTATCTTCACACTGTGACGGCTTGACTGAGATGCTCTAGTTGTGTGTGTTACCGTCATTCAATGAATACACAATTGTTACAAAATACTCAATGAAATATTGACTTCAAATTGGTGAGATGTTAATTTGACTGACATGTATCTAAAACTCCACAACCCAGCTGGTTTACTTCTGGTAATTAGCTGCAATAACAGCTAATTTTTACAGTGTTTCCCTCCTCCATGTTATCTAGTGCAGTGTGGCTATAGGCTTCATTGTGTAATGGGAAGTCATTAGCTTTTGGTCTGATGCGGTTTGTTCTCAATCCCTCGCTGCTACATTTATATTTCATATCTCATGTTTCACACTGTATTAACAGCTGTGGCTTGTTTTTGCCATCTGCAGACAATTACTTTAGTTTACTTGGCTTTGTAATAATAACATGTTTTCTTCTCGCAACTCTCTCAATAGACAACATACTGAAAATTCCTGACAGGTGCTGAGGCATTTGCTCGGGAGACACGGCGAGGAGGATTATTGCTGCATTATTTAGTTCTCCTGAAATAAACAAACACCATCCCTTACTGGCATCATGTGCGACTACCAAGTCAGCATTGTGTTTTGCATCGCTCCGGCTCTGAGCGGCCAATTATGATTTACGTCGACTGCCGAGAACCCGATGCCCCTTTTCACCTCCAACAAGACCCACTTAGTGTAGAATATTTCCCCCTCCATACCCTCTCATTTGCTCGCTATCTCCTCCTTTCCTGACCTTTTTACATTCACCTTGCCTTGTTTCACCTACTTCCTATCACCAGAGTGGCTCAGGTTCTGCTCCACAGTCTAGTTTCAGTATAATAACTTGACACTTCACATTGCATTAGTCTTAGTCCCGACAACAAGGTTATGTGACCTATAGTGTCAGAGAGCATACACCATACTTGCCTGGAGTAGCTATTTATCAAGACAGCTTTGGGCCACCTATGATTCAGAGCAGAACAAATACAGATGTGAGGCGGTTATACTGAGGACATATTTGTCCAGCAACTAGAGCTTTAGCTAGCAAACACCATAACAGAGGTTTTCTCTCGTAATGGGACATTTCATCTTATATAAGTCACCAGGATGCATGCCATTGCGTTTTTAACATTACAAATGAATACTCTGCAAATGCATGCATCCTGGTGACTTATATAAGATGGAATGTCCCATT